>JAHWFO010105707.1:0-10629 GCA_023313115.1 Rhysida immarginata
GTATATATACTTAGTGGAACATGCAGTTTCGATTTCTGCAAAAAAAGAGCCAAAAGTAAGTATACAGCAAGAGATACACCTGAACACACCTTTATTACGTTTTAGGGTGTCCCAACGGAAAGCGGCAGCACCTCTAGTGGCGATGCATTGTTCCAGCCGCAGATGTAGGTGATCGTACAGGTGGCGAATGTCATCTTGGGGTACGTCTGCCCAAGCCTGGTGAACCTGCTGTGTCAGCTCATGGAGATTACGGGGTGATCTTAAACGACGTCCCACCATGTCCCACACGTATCAGTTGGCGATAGGTCTGGGGACCTCGCCGGCCATGGCAGGCAGTTGACATCATGCAGACATGCCATGCTCATGATTGCCGTGTGCCGTCTGGCGTTATCCTGCTGAAAGGCTGCGCCGGACAGAAAGAGCAGTAATACGGGCTGCAGAATCTCTGTGACGTACCGTGCTGCTGTCAGGGTGCCTTGGATGGTGACTAAAGGCGTTCTGGTATCGTAGCCGATGGCACCCCAGACCTTGATCCCGGGTGTTGGTCCACGATGGCGATACCGGATGCATTGTACATTGGCACGTTCCAATGGTCTGCGCACACCCATCCGCGTCTGTAGTCGGTGTCCAAACAAAAGCGGGATTCGTCGCTGAAGACCACCAGGTGCCATTCCATTTCACTCGTTCACGACATCATTGCAGTCGTATTGCGCGATGCTCAGAAGTTAAAGGAAGACACAACAATGGACGGAGCAGTACCGTGAATAGTGATGTTGTCGCGCAGTTGCCGCAGGGTGATGGTTCTGTCCGCTAGCGCTGTTCGCAGTATCCGCCTATCGGTACGAGCTGACGTGCTTCTCCGGGCCCCAGAGCCTGGTCTTCTGGCATGTGTGCCTTCCTCTCTCCATTGCCTCCAACATCGGCCTACCGTCCGTGCGTCCCGCGACACATGGACAGCAATCCGTCTGGTTGACCATCCAGCCTCGGAGAGGCCAATAATCCGACCTCGTTCAAAGTCCGTTAATTGCGTGAACGGTTGTCGTTGTCGTCGTCGCGGCATTGAGACCGTTGTGCGGATTACAGTACTGTACGTTCACGAGGCAGTTGCTTCATCCCTACTGCATGGAACGTCTCGCTCAGGTGTCAACTGATGAGCCTATACAAGCACCCGAACACCCTGTATCAACCCAAATGGTCGTGTCCCGTGAGCATGCATCTAATCGTTTACTAGTCGGAGATAGACGACCCCCCCCCCCCATTAAATATGGATAAGGTTCGGATAACTCCTTGTTGGTGGGGCAATTTCATTGCAAAGCAGTGTAGAAAAAAAATCATAATAGAATTCTGACCGAAAATATATTAAAATTGAATCATGTAGAAATAACGTAGATATACCAATTATGACTACATTTAATATGGTTATCCCCATTCTGTCTTGGAAATATTTTTTCTTGTAGATGGTAATACACTCGTGCTCAGTAATCCATTGCAAATTCAATCGTATCTTGCCAGGTTAGATTATGGGACATTATAGTAGTTTGTTTCTTTTCATCATCCGATGTAATTTTACGAAAAGTTAAATTTCTCAATGTTTCTATAAAATTTTGCATTTAAATACAAATGATATGGTAGATTTGAAAGATGATTTTTAGTGAAACCGATAACAATGGCACATTAAGCTTACAGAGAAACTGTTTGCAAAGTTAAAAATGTGATGTGCCTTATATGGCCATAATGAGAAAGCTTAGTAGATAATTCAGTGGTTCAGTGCAAGAACCCTGTAACCAACAATTTGTCCATAAGCTGTTTTTTGTTATATTAGACAATAAACTTACGAAACTTATTCATCTGTTTTTCAAATCTTTGTAAAGCTGGTTACAGGGTTCTTACCTGAACCACAGAATTAGCATGGGATTAACCCCTCCAGTAAGATCAAAGGGGGAGGGGCTTGATATTACACTGATATTGCAATGGGTCTGGTCAGAGGTTCTTTCTAATGTTCAAATAACCGATAAAGTTCAAAAATCAATATCCCTTATGGTTTTTATAAACAGTTTAAGTCGGCCAGTTTAAGCTATTGTTTGATTTCTTTGTGATCCGTATGCGAATAAAATAAAATCGGAAAACTTAATAAAATTGAAGCTGTTCTATACAGGGTCCTCATACACTAACCTGGTGTGAAGACAAAAAAAAACAGTTTTTAGTGATCAGAATGTTGTTAAAAGATATCACTATTGTTTTTGACGAAAAACCTTTATCGCCTTGTATCTTCGAAACAAAGCGGTATCCAAAAAATCATCCAAGGACAAAAGATGCTTAAATAACCCCAAAGAAAACCCCCCCCTTTGAATTTTTTCCGTATGTTTATAAACAACCTGTATATTAGCTATTTCTAATATTGTCCTATTTTTCTTAGAAGATACCCAAATAAGTGATGATTATCATATGCAAATTCCATCCACTTGCGACTTCGAAGTTGCTCAATAATGAAAAACATAAAAAAGCTAAATTGCATGTATTTACCTTATTAGCCTGGTTTTTGAAATTGGTTCATCAGGTTTCTGAAATAAGAATAAAAAATATACGACGCTTGGCACTTTAACTTCTTTAAAAATGGATTCTCGAATTCTACCGAATTACTCAAAAATATATGAACTGATTTATGGAAATTATAAAGTGTATGATATAAAGTGTCGTGATAAATCACGACTGATAATCATTTGAAGAACAGTGCCTTCTGTTAACCAAAATTTTCGAATTTTGCATGAATTATACAGGGTGAGTCAAAATTCTGTTACCCCCTTCCTATCTTGGATACCAATATTGTTACGCAAATTCCAATACAGGGAATGAATAGGAACTTGAGGGTGCTCTATATGATGGAATGTCGCCGATACACATATAATTGAGAAAATCAGCAATCCACCTCCAAAATTAACTGAAATATTTAAATATACGAGTAACAGGCTTCCCAGAATAGGAAGCCCTGACATGAGCAAATTATGCCTTGATAAGCCCCATGACTAACTCTAGATAAAGGACATGGTGAACTAAAAACAAGAATACTACCGTAAGAAAAGATCGGTGTACCAATCACTTATAAATAGAAACACAGCCTAAATAATAATACCATCCGGGCCATCCAGCGGCCCACAACCATTAGATTAAAATATGCAAATTAGGACAAATCTAAATTCTATCTCGAAAACCGTAAGAGATACACAAAAAATTCCAATTGCACATTTGTTCAACAGTAAATTCTAAACAAAACAAAAAAAAGTTCACCAAAATCCGATGAGCGGATCACCCACAATCCTCATTGCAAGCTCTGCAATATTAAAACCTTGATTCCTGTCAAGATTGAGGCAAGGGATGAGTGGCCTTAGGAGGAAACAAGAGCAATAGAGTCCAAAGATCCTGGGTTCAAGTCTCGGAAATAACCACCGAGTATGTTTTTTTCTTCTGAATACCATTTGCGAAGCATGCAAAGTATTTCATGCACCATCCTCACCCTGTTCTGGAAAGTTCACTTAAGGAATTTACCATAAAGTCACCAGTTTCCTGTGCACTTGGTATAAAAAGGCATGTTGAAGCTGAGAAAACATCAGACCAAAGCAAGATGGCACAGTGCACTAACCAGAAAATGATCAGCATGGTCGTCTGCTTTGGTGAGGCGAGGCAAAATTATCATGCAACAACCGGGCTGTATCAAGAAAGATATCCCAATCAACGCCAACCATCACTTCAAGCAATCAGACAAATTGTACAACGATTTCTGGATACAGGAACTGTCCAACAGCGTCAGCGTCAAAGTCGACCAAGAGCTTGCAATGAGGACTGTGGTGATCCGCTCATCGAATTTTGGTGAACTTTATTTTTGTTTTGTTTGGAATTTGCTATTGAACAAATGTGCAATTGGATTTTTTGTGTATCTCTTACGGTTTTCGAGATATAATTCGGATGTGTCCTAATTTGCATATTTGAGATGATGAAAGGTGCTCCATCAGATAGAGCACCCTCAAATTTTTATTCATTCCCTGTATTGGAATTTGCGTAACTACATTGGTATCCAAGATAGGAAGGGGGTAACAGACTTTTGACTCACTCTGTATACTGCACAAAGAATTATAAACTATAGGGTGCTACTCAAAATTTTCGAGAATTCGAACATGCCATTAGGCGCCTTTTCTATATCTTTTTAATCGTTTGTTTGTCAACTGGCGTCTTTATAAGAGCACGTATTTCCGAATTTTGGATGTTTTCTTCACTCCGTAGTCATATATGACGATTATCGAAATAACGGATATTAAGGAGCAAAGAATCGCCAGTAAATATTACTTCAACCTCAACAAAACTGCAGATGAAATCCCTGGAATGTTAAAAGAGGCTTTTGTTGAACAAGCTTTAGTCACGCTATTCCGTGCTTTAGTCAGGCAAAAATATTTGAATGATTTAATCATGCCAATTCACAGCAGCATCAAAGTTAATAAAGTTTTTGACATTCGAGGAATTGTACTTAAGGAATTTGTTTCCTCTGATCAGACTGTCAATTGGAATTTTACTGCGAGGTTTTGAAATGAGGGAAAATGTGAAGTATAAACTATCTGAGATGTGGAAAAAAGGATTCTGGTTGTCACAATGTCGGTCTAAATGACAGTCATCCTAAGGGGAAAAAATGACCACTGTTTCCCACTCTGCCTACTTATCTCATTTCTACGTGACTTCTCAGTTTTGCAAGGGCGGCGTATTGAAGAGATCCAAGCAGAGTCGTACGTAGCAGGTGCTAAACACGCTGATTATTCAGCCCAAGGTGATTATTTCGAAGATGATTGTGAAAATTAGAAATTATAATAATAAATATTCATGTCTTTACAAACTCTCGTAAATTTTGGTTTGTATCTCATCTAGAAAAAACGAAAGAAAAACCTGGGCGGATCCAAAGAAAATTTCTGAATGCAATTGCTAGACTTTGCTGCAAAGGAAAATTAACAATAATTAGCAATTAACATTGGAAATTGAATTGGGACATGCACAGGTTTTATTTTTCCTCTCTTCAGACAGACTATAGAACTTCTGTTTTTGCAAATAAAATTATTTGAAGCGATTAAACATGCCCAATCAGACCTAGTTCTTATTAAAGAAAAATATCTGTATAAATAATATTTCTTCTAAATATCATTCTTTAAGATGTACTTTTTATAGGGGTTACAAATCTTCGCGGTAATGAGTATAAATACTCATTTACATTTCCTTCACTTCTTCTTGTGGATATGAAAACTGAATTAGTCAGTAAATTTGGAAAAACTCGCATGGTTAATATAGTAAACCACACATCATTACCGGACCATCGTATAGGAGTATTGTAAGTAACGCTGTACTAAATAATAATTAGTAATAAATACTTATCAGTAATTTGTTAAATTTATATCTTAACAATTAAATGTAATTTATATCCTTTGTGAACTTATTTTACTATCTTGATAAAATTCTTAGTCCATAATATAAGCTTTGCCCAAATGAAAGGAGAGAGGGGCTTGCCATAAATTGGAGTTTATTGTAACTCTGGCTACACGATAACGTTGGCCAGTTCCTACATTTTCATGTTAGCACAATTGGCGATGCTCTATTTAATAACACTTGCACGAGTGTTCACTTTTCATTTGGGCAACTACCGTCTAAGGGGCACTATTATAACAAAAAACGTAACCTTGTCTTTTTGTCCTTTAATTTTTCAATCTGGAGAACTAAAACAGGCTTAATGTTACCTTGCAAAACGGCTGATATTCCAGAACGGATTAATGACGTTAAGCGGTATTTTTCAGATTTTTCGTTGATCACACTAGTTTTCGTATCAGTGCATCGCAGATGTTGAATACCTCTCGACTATCAACGTGCCCTGGAATTTCATGTATTAAAGTAATTGATATTCTTAAGTAGAAAATTAAAAAGTTTCTGTCAATGTGTATGCTTTAATTCTTTCAAATGCGTTTAGATTTTCGATCTCCCATATTTTGATCAATTGATAAATAAAAAACACACTGAATATGCAATGGAAGAGATCGCTTGGTCGAGAATTCTGGTATCGCCAACCATCACGGAGCATGTATATCGGCTGATGGTGGGTCCAAACAAAGAAGCCGAAGTGAGTCCCTGGAACTTATATTGCTCAAAATATTTTTATCGTCCAGCATAAAGGCAGTAATATTTATATGTTAGCTTGTCTCAACTGACATTAAACTTTACCAGTGAAAACGAGTGACCGGGCACGTGCTTCAACATTGCATGCGTTTAATATTGCAGCTTTGCACAAAAGTTAGCAGGATTTATCAAACGGGAAACATGCGTACGGGAACAATGGATAAGTCATCTGTAGGGCGCTGGGTTCGAAACTTCAAAGAGGCAAGCGCTACTGTGCACGATGAACAGCTCTTCCCTCTTGGAAGTTTCGAACCCAGCGCCTTACAGATGACTCATCCATTGTTCCCGTACGCGAATTTCCTTTTTGCAGCAAGAATAAGCAATATACCTCAAAAGCAACCAATAGAACGACGCTTTTCGCGTGAAGTCATCACATAAAGCATGTGCTGCCCGTTCGCTCACTCGCTCGCTACGACTCATGCCATTCGAAAAACGAAAGTTGTTTAATCAAAATACTCACGTGTATTCCGCTGATTGATGACTGCAAGGGCAGTCGAAATGCGCATACGGGTTATTAAACTTTAATGTGGACAGATGTGAAGTGGTTGTGTTTTCTTCTGTGTCTTTATATTTATCCACAGTTACTCGGTTTTTCCAAAAATACTCGCATAATAAACTGCTTTTACAAAACATTTTGAAAGTCAGACTTTTGAGAATCATCGTAAGCTTAAAAATACAAGATACTTCATATTAAAAAAATTCAATTGAACACACAGTTTCACCAGCTTGAAATAGAAATTATGCATGAACTACTTATACATAATATAGGGCGAGTTAATATGTTACCCCCCCCCCGTACAATTTCAAAACGAGTGGAGATACAACAAACCTGTTGTAGGCAACATATAGGAAGTTAGGTAGGGAGTAAACAATGGTGGTCATTTGACCTTTGACCTCGAATTTTGCATCTTGCAATTTGTAACTTTGTAACAGTTACAGGTAGAGAAAAATTTCAGACAAATTACCAATTGTACAGTTGTAAAGCTCAAAACGCTGATTTAAACAAAAAAAAAATAGATTAAAAATAAACACTACAGCTGGCTCGGTGGCCGAGAGCGTTAAAGCGCAGGTCTCGCCGAGGGCATACATGCTTGTGTAAGATACACATCATTTCCACCGCTTCCATGTGCACTGCCAACAAGAACTGAAGGCATAGAATTATGATAAACGTATGGAGTTTTGCAACTGGCTTCTGTGTTGTTTTAAAGAAACTTCTGGTTTTGTTAACTATGTTCTGTGGTCAGACGAGGCCCAGTTTTCCCGAGATGGAGTAGTTACCAAACATAACCTTTATTACTGGACAGATGTGAACCCCCAATGGCTGCGAGATGCAACACATCAGCAGAAGTGGAGAATAAATGTGTGGTGTGGACTATGGAATGGCATCTTGGTGGGACCTGTTTTCTACAATGGTTGCCTTACAGGAAGGAGTAAGGTACACAGAAAAGATTTTGTATGGCTTCGTGTCAGACTTCTGAGACAACTTGCCTTTAGTGTTCCGCCGCATGTGATTCCAGCATGATTGAGCACCTCCATATTTTGCAGCCATTGCACGTCAACGACTGGGTTTATTTTTAATTTCTTTTTATTTTGTTAAAATCAGCGTTTTGAGCTCTACAACTGTGCAATTGGAAATTTCTCTCTACCTGTATATCGGTTGCAAACTTACAAATTGCAAGGCGCAAAATTCGAGGTCAAAGGTCAAAATTGACACCACCATTGTTTAATCCCTACCTAACTTCCTACATGTTGCCTGGAACAGATTTGTTTTGAAATTCTATCGGGGGTAACAGACTTTTGACTCACTCTGTTTATTGATAGACCGTAACTAAATATTAAAAAAGTTTTTAAGTACATACAAAAATTTGAGAAAATAATTCGAAATGTTTCCGTAAGTTTTTTGTTTATAACACGCAGGATTTTCAACCCAATGCAATGCCATTTACAGGAAACTTGTCAAACTACAGTACAGACAAAACCCTGCAATCAGAATAGAAAAATATTAAATATTTGATGAAATATGAGCATTTTTACTAAATAATGTTTAACTGCGCATGCGCATGCGTTACCAGATTGTCTTTTGCATAATTTATTAGCCAAATGTATAGAGCTACTCTTATAAAAAGCCCAAGCAAATATCGTATTGTGAAAATTGAGAAAGATATCGCCGATAGAATGAGTTGAATTTCAGTTGCTCTCAAAAATAAACAAAACGATAAGGGGCTTTCTCCAAACTTTTATTTTTGGATCGGACACCAGTATCAACTTCTCCTTACGCTGACATGAAAAAATATTGACTTCATACAAATGAACACAGAAAAGTAAAACAAGCCTCTTAAGCATATGCTACAGCTACAATGCATTTCAAGCATTATTTTTTACAGGATGATTCCAAACATTATTTTTTTGGTTCACTTCTTTACTGGTCCCCTATTTGCCTTCGGGAGAAAACCTTCGCTGAAATACAGGGTGAATACAAAAGTCTGAACCCTCCTTTTATTTTTTGAACCGAAGCAGATATGTCAATTTTGATGAATCCAATGAATAGGAAGTTGTGGGTGGCCTATCCCATGGTGCACTTTTCATCATCCCAAATATGCAAATTAGGACACATTCAAAATTTATCTCAAAAGGGATAGAGAAAAAAACCCAATTGCAAACTTGTTCAGCATAAAAAAACAAACAAAACAAAAAAAAATCATCCAAATCGGACCAACCAATCACCCACAATCACGTGGTGAACTGTTTGTAGCTTACAGTCACGCTGCACAAACAAGTTACTTCAAACAGTTTAAAAAAAAAGTTAATCAACAAAATGCTCGATGTAACGACCGTGGGCACCATAACACAATTGGGCACGGAACCTAACTGACGCCAAAACATCGGCAAGCATGGCTGGTGTCACTCCTCGGCACGCTTCCTGGATTCGTTGAACCAGATCCTCCAGTAGCATAAATCTTGTCCTTCAGGTATCCCCACAAGAAAAAGTCAAGTGGTATAAAATCAGGGGAGCGGGGTGGCCAACGAACTGGTCCTCCTCGGCCAATCCATTGTTGTCCAAACATCTCACTAAAGCTACGGCCACACCGAGCGCGACGGATGGGACGGACGCTACGCGTTTAAAAAATATGCGAGCATATCAACATTGCTTTTCTATTACGAATGCCCGTCCACGACGGACGTTTTGGACGTCCAGAAAATATTTGCGCAAACAAAACCTTCCTCGACGCGTCCAAACGTCCAAAACGTCCAGAACGTCGCAGCTGTGTGTGGCCACTTACAATGTGAATAGAGGCGAAAATATTTTTGACGCGTAGCGGCCGTCCCGTCCATTGCGTCCGTCGCGGTTTGTGTGGACGCATCTTAATTTTTTGCTTTCGGTGATTTCAATCATGTGAACATGCTACGATTACGGCGTTTCTGAGCACAAATAAATGGAAGAGAATAAAAATAATGGCTTTACATAGATAGCAAACTATCTAGCTTCATCGTTTATTCCTTTATCTTAATATTTGTCATTCTAAAGCCTCAGTCCATATCGTTCCGAAATATTATGAAAGAAAAAAAAATATTTGGCATAATTACAATTGTAATAAACATTGTTTCTTTACGTAAATCTTCAAATAAGCAATGGAATAAACAGACTTGTATACAAATCGGAGCGAAAATACCATCCGTCGCGTAGCGCTCTGTGTGGCCACCCTATTTTGCCCATCGCGTCCGTCCCATCCATCGCGTCCTCGGTAGCGCTCTGTGTGGCCGTACCTTTTGTAGTTATTATTCTACATTTTCCGAACATCATAATATGCAAAAAAATTAATAATAATAAAACTTATAAAAATAAATAGTATTTGATTCGATTCTCTCTTTTTTTTAATGTTTACTTTGAAGGAAAAAGATAACCAATACTTAGACGCTCGCGAACGACCAACCCGTAATGTGGAGGAGCTCCATCATGCTGAAACCACGTGCGCTGATACGAGGCCAATGGCAAATTGTCAATGAAGTCTGTGACTACCACGTTGAGAATTTCAGCCCGGTAGCGTTCTGCAGTCAGTGTTCCATCGTAAAAATACGGTCCAACCACAGTGTCATTGTACAATCCATACCACACATTGATTCTCCAGTTCACTTGATGAGTTGCTTCTCGCAGACATCGTGGGTTTTCGTTTGCCCATTGATGATGGTTGTGCCTGTTGATAACTCCATCCCTGGTGAACTGAGCTTCATCTGTCCACAACACTTCATGAATGAAGTTTGGATTGTCATCCAGGCAGGTAAGTAACCAGTTGCAGAAGGCGGCCCTAGCAACATAATCCAATGGCAGTAACTCCTGGTGACAATGAATTTGGTATGGGTGAAAATGATGTGCGTGTAGAATGTTGAGAACAGTTCTCTGATGGCACCCAACATCTGCAGCAATTGCTCTGC
>JAHWFO010105708.1:0-17320 GCA_023313115.1 Rhysida immarginata
GTTCGATTCCGGGCTGCGGAATTTTCTTTCCTATTTTTCATCATTAAAAAAAAAGTTAATCAACAAAATGCTCGATGTGACGACTGTGGGCACCATAACACAATTGGGCACGGAACTTAACTGACGCCAAAACATCGGCAAGCATGGCTGGTGTCACTCTTTGGCACACTTCCTGGATTCGTTGAACAAGATCCTCCAGTGAGGCGGGCTGCGTAGCATAAACCTTGCCCTTCAGGTATCCCCACAAGAAAGTCAAGTGGTGTAATCAGTGGAGCTGGTTGGCCAACGAACTGGTCCTCCTCGGCCAATCCATAGTTGTCCAAACATCTCACTTAGACGCTCGCGAACAACCAACCCGTAATGTGGAGGAGCTCCATCATGCTGAAACCACGTGCGCTGATACGAGGCCAGTGGCAAATTGTCAATGAAGTCTGTGACTACCACGTTGAGAATTTCAGCCCGGTAGCGTTCTGCAGTCAGTGTTCCATCGTAAAAATACGATCCAACCACAGTGTCATTGTACAATCCACACTTCACATTGATTCTTCAGTTCACTTGATGAGTTGCTTCTCGCAGACATCGTGGGTTTTCGTCTGCCCAATGATGATGGTTGTGCCTGTTGATAACTCCATCCGTGGTGAACTGGGCTTCATCTGTCCACAACACCTCATGAATGAAGTTTGGATTGTCACCCAGGCAGGTAAGTAACCAGTTGCAGAAGGCGGCCCTAGCAATATAATCCAATGGCAGTAACTCCTGGTGACAATGAATATGGTATGGGTGAAAATGATGTGCGTGTAGAATGTTGAGAACAGTTCTCTGATGGCACCCAACATCTGCAGCAGTTGCTCTGCTGCTTGTGTGGGGATTTTGCAGCAACTGCAGCCAGAACTAGTGTTGTTGTATCCTCGTCGCCTTGTGCCCTTGGTCGTCCTCGTTCTGCATTAACAGTCCTTGTAGCCTCGAATCTTTGAATAATATGACGCATTGTTTGACGAGATAGATGGCGTTCGTTAGGGTATCTGTCTCGATACGACCTAACTGCAGCATGTTAGTTTCTCCTTGCCTCTCCGAAGCAGAAGATCATGTTGACCATTTCCGGAACAGTGTAGCTTGCCATCCTGGAATTGTTCTGTCTTCTGTGTGCTGAAACATGCCTTTTATTTGCTTTTCCACATGAAAGTGAATGTGAGTATGGTAATTTATGTTAATTTTTTGATTTGCATGCTTTACATGGTAGAAATATCAACATTTAGTTTTCTTTGTGCAGTGTGACTGTTTGTAACCTGCAAACAGTTCACCACGTGATTGTGGGTGATTGGTTGGTCCGATTTGGATGATTTTTTTATGCTTAACAAGTTTGCAAGTGGGTTTTTTTCTCTATCCCTTACGGTTTTTGAGATAAATTTTGAATGTGTCCTAATTTGCATATTTGGGATGATGAAAAGTGCACCATGGGATAGGCCACCCACAACTTCCTATTCATTGGATTCATCAAAATTGACATATCTGCTTCGGTTCAAAAAATAAAAGGAGGGTTCAGACTTTTGTATTCACCCTGTATAAAGTAATCAACGACAATTATGCCAAAAGCAACCAAATTTTTTTTTTAATTTATTATATAATTATATATTTTAATATTAGAGAATATTAAATGATTTGAACAAAAGAGGATATTTGTAAAAGTAACGGTGATATGAATAAGTGTATATTTTATTAAAAACTAAAATATTGAATAAAGCATGACATGACAATTAACATGAAAAGTTTTTTTAAACCCTCAAACAGATCAAATTGCACACTTGGATGAAAACATTTTAATCTGTTTGTGGTGTTCTTTATATACACTGTTTAAAACTTAAACGAAATCAAAAAAGCGATAATGAACAAAAAAAATGTGTATCCATATCATATTCGAACTCTGCTATTCGAGGCAGTAGGCAGAGACTTGAACGATGCTGCTGTCAGCCGCTATTGCTTGTTATTGTCAGGAAGGACCACGCGACGAGCACATCCCAAGTGTAAATCTTGTACCATATTTTCATTCAGAAGGGATAGGTCCATTCTAATCTGCCTTGACTCTCAGTACAAGTACCTGATTTTGCAACCGATCAACATCTAGTAAGCTCAGCCCTTATGGAACAGGTACCTTTTTGCACCCGACTGTACATTTGGGTTATTCTTTGAGCGCTCAAGTGCCGGTAAAGATGTTCAAAATTCCCAAATCTATTTTTGGAGAAGCAATCCCAGACATGGTCCTGTACAGGGTGCTTAATACGAGGCGTGTCCGTAAAGTAAGTACCGTTTTGGAAAAAAACACATAAAAACATTTTTTTTCAAAACAAAATTTATTTTTCCATGAAAGAGCATTTCTTAAACTATTTTTCTACACATTTGCCACCGTTGTTTAGATATATGTTGTACCGGGAAACCAACTTTTCTATGCCCTCTTCATAGAAAGATGCCGCCAGTGAAGACAGTGTCCTGCTACGACAAATGTCTGAACAATGGTGGCAACATGTAGCAAAATAGTTTAAGAAATGCTCTTTCATGAAAAATAAATTTTGTTTAAAAAAAAAAAAAAAAGTTTTTGTGTTTTTTTCCCAAAATGGTACTTACTTTCCGTACACACCTTGTAGTAGAGTACAAATTCTGTTTGTGGAGGGATGACCATGCTCAATGTGGGGCATCATGTGACCAAAATGAAGATTCATCTGAGAAAACGACATTGCCTCAATCATGATCCATATTTTAGCCTACTGTATCCATTGGAGATGTTTCTTCACATGGTATTCTGATAGAAGTTTTTTCATTGTCCTCCACTATTTATATTTTTCTCCCGCAAACGACTTTGTACGACCGATTTAAATAAACAATAATCAAATCCCGATTTAATTGCCAGGTGGGGTAGGCATCAAGAGTTCGGGACTGATCTCGAGGAAGTGTATTGTCAATATAAACCAAATCAGTTTAAAATTTTAACCCCTTTATTTACTAATTAAAATTAGAATCAATTAAAATCCTTACGCATTAAAAACAATTAGGTTCTCGTCAAATAATTACCAAATTCAACAAGAACAAACTATAAACCTACTATTAATAGTCTTCAAAATAAAACATTCCATATCAATATTTACTCATAGGTCAACATCAACCATATTTCGTGAGTGGGCTCTGAAATGCTGCCCTCATACTTAACGTATGAGCAATATGACGCTACCCCTTGTGGTGCAACTTCGACCGTGCTCATTCATGGCTTGGTTCTTCTTTTGTATTTGCTTTACAATTTGATATTTAATTCAGCATGGGTTCGTACTGTGCAATTGATGTCTATTCAAACGCTCAAAAAATCTTTAAAAAATGGGAGAGAGGAAGAATGTAATTGAGCATCGAAGCAATATGTCGAGTAGTACGAGATCTCAGGATTTCCCCCTGAAAAATCCTCGTCGTCCTCGGCCGGGATTGAACCCGCGTACTCGGGCATCAGAGGCGATCACGTAACCACTGAGTCACCGAGGCCGATAAACTCTTTTGATTCAATAAAATAATTGTAAATCTGGAAATATGGAACAGGTGGCCACTTCACATCGCACTTTTTGAAGAATTAAATTATGTTCATAATCTGAAATAAAATTATAAACAGGTTTTAAAGTAAGCAAATAAAGACATTTTTACAAATGCTGTCTAATTTTTTTTTTGCCGTCATGCTGCGTTGAAAATAGACTAAAAAATGCAATCGCAACTCGACATAAACACGCAAATCATGTTCATCACTTGCCGCCAATATTAAATTAGAGCAGGAATGTTGTACACAACATCCGATTTTTAGGTATCTTCAATTAACGTTGTGTAACCTTTGTCCCTGATTGTACTACATGTATCTTACATGTAGGATGCCATTGTCACTTTGAATGGAACCCCCCCCCCTTTATCATCTCAAATCAGCACCAAAATCCAATATTTAAAGATCACTTATCAGCTAGCTCAATATTCATTTAAAACAATCAATGACAAAGGTTGGGTTCTTTAAAGAAGTGGCAGGTTGTGTCTTATTTATTCCAATAAGATAGGCAAGGATTAGAATTAAATAAATATCTTTTTATTCAAGGTTAAAAGAATACCAATGAGATACAAAAAAAATAAAAAATAAAAAAAATAAAGTGTCTTAAATCTAAAGAAAAGAAAGATGACAGTTCTTAACGTTAAAGAAGAAAGTTAATATTAAGATCCCCAATTACTTACAACTATAATAACATGCAAAAATTCAAATAATGTAAATGAGATAATTATTCAATAAGAAAAGTTCAAACTCTTCAATCACTCTGAGGATAGAGATAGCGCTACTAAAGACTCAATTCTAATAAAGTTCCCTCAAACTGTTCTTTATTACACCGTTTTTGTCATGACAACTTAAGAAACTTTATAAGTCAAAATATTCCTCTTACTTACAATTATGTAGTTTCAGACATCTACAGACTTGTGATCACATTTAATCCAATCTTGGACACTAAATACTTTTTATTTTAAACAGGCCATAAAATATTTCACTTATCACACCGAAGCACAAAAACACACTTTAAAATGATCCGGAACGATTAGTGAGCGAGTCCGCCGGAGGTCTCAAAGTGTCCCCACTAAGTTCAACAGAAGATTTCAAATGCGAAGTTGTCTTCCTCTCTCCACGTTAGATTCTTGACCATGCTAATCACTTGAAGAAAATTCCATCTCTTACTTCCAATCGCTCTGAAGAATGTTGAGGTTCCACATCCGATTATAATTCGAGGAGATACATCTTTCATTGACTGGGAGACTATTAATCTACGTTTCACAGGGAGATTCTTAAATTACTTTTCACTGATGAGCCTGCACGTTTCAATTTGGAAGGAGAAGCCATTCGATTTCATAACATATGTGTATTCTTCACAGCAGCCGTTTCTATCAAGATAGCCCCCCTTCAATTTTTTATCATGCCAGAACTCCAAAAGGACCTCTTTATTGTCCTGCTTCTAATTGTCCATAACAACAACAACAGTAACGATGAGTGATGAGCTTCGATTTCGGAAGGAGAGGCCACGAGATCGCTTCGACGGGTTGCAGGAGCTTCACAGCCGCCTTGGTGCATCTCGGCTGACCCTCCCTCCTCAATCAGCCAGAGCAGAGAGCGCTCAGCTTTCCGCCGACTGTTAGTTCAACTCATGACGACTCATAACTTTCTGTTTCCCACGATTCTTTTTATATGAGAGGCGCATCCGGTCTCCTTTCCCTCTTCTCATTTTATAACGATCAAATGAAGCAAAATCAGAATATCATTATAATCATAAATCCTGTATTCACTCCATGATACAAATTATCACTAAATTAATCCAATAATTCATCCCACCTATGAATCCAAAGACCAATTTCTGTTTAAATCAAATGAATTCCAAAACGATAGTCTCTTCCTCTCCTTTTACTCTCACAATCGAGTGATATTATCTATATCCAATATTAGAATAGTCAATTCTATCAATATAATAAAAACTTATTACCAAAACTTTTATATAATCACACTCCCACTATAAATCTGAATAATACATGCTATTGTTCCAGTAACCAAGTTTCCTATAAAATGAATTCCTTACCTAACACGTGATAACGTCACAGATGCGACATTATAGGCAGTAATGCTAAAATTTAAGAGTGGATGAGAGGAATCAGAAGACCCGAGAGCTCAGAACGTAGCCACCGTATGTGTTAACATATACGATGGCTACGCTCAGGGGTATGTTGTAATGGCTGATTCATTCGAAACTTAAAGATGGCCGTGCCCGTGAAATCGAAAGTAAAAAGGTGGATGATATTCATGGTCATCGAGCTTCCACCATCTTCCATTGTTTCAAGAAGCTAAGGAAAATAGATCGCACTAGGGCCGACCGTGACCTGTGATAGACGTTTTTCATTGAAACTGAAAATGAAAGAAAAGTTTCTATCTGCCGATAGGGCGGCGCTGCAGACCCAGTTGGGCTAAAGCTCTATATACAGGGTGTATCAGGTTCGATGGTCATAAAGTACCTAGCGTGATCCTTTTCATGGTTACAAACTTAAAGTTCCTTATGCAAAATGTTCAAAACTCAAATGTTAAGGGTCTAAACATCACGTGAAGTTTGCTGAAAACCTGTCGAAAACGTCATTTAATCTCAACAATTGCCGCCGATTTAATTGTAATCGCCCCTTTGAATTTAATGAACTGCTGGTGCGGAAAGTTCATAAATGACGTAACGACGCAATTTAAATTTTGAGTTTTCGACATTTTCGATAAGGAACTTTAAGTTTGTAATCATTCAAAGGATCACACTAGGTACTTTATGACCATCGAACCCGATATACCCTGTATACAAATATGGACAACTGAAGCCATTTTTGGCCTTTTCGTAGGCTCAACTGCTTATTAAAACTCTCGAAAATCACTCGTTTTTTTATGCAATTTAACGCTCATCGTAAGTATACATAAATTACATAAAAAGCGAGTGATTTTCGAATTTTAATAAGCAGTTTATAGTGAGTGAACCTACGAAAAGGCCAAAAATGGCGTCAGTTATCCATACTTGAATATAAATAGAGCTTTAAGTTGGGCCGATTGTACATGAGCGCCACTTTGCAATAGAGTTCTCGCCCTATTGGGAGCTGGATACTTTAGCTTCATTTTAACAATGGAGTTCGATGACCATGTATATCTATAGACCGTGTTTGGAAGTAATATTAACGAACCATCAATAAAACGTACGAAAGCTTAATCACTCTACAAATTCATCAGACTTTAACAAAATATTAAAAACAAACAAAAACATCAGAGTAAATAAACGATCAATAACTATTTACTAAAAAAAAAACGGAAATAATTTACAGTTTGCATGGAATTGCAAACCGGTCTTTGCCGGATCTGCCTTTACGCCTCAGTTTATCCTGTCCTTCCCACAAGGTTATTTGTGGATTCTTCATTAAGTTCTCTGTGACCTGTCATCTTTAAGTTTAGCAGCGTTTCTTGTTCGCCTCATTCAGGTAGATCGACATTTTTGTGGTCTTCACAACGCTTCACCTACTTCTTACAAACGCTTTTGGCATTTTCATGTAGCATGCAGTGGCTGCTTGCATCATTTTCAGACCTTTTGCATGCGAACACAAGAAAACTGTTTCGAACTATTTTGCATATTTCGCACTAGCTGTTTCACAGTTGAATTAAAATTCTTTGCATTTGAATCAGTATGCTCATGCAGCACGTGTCACATGATGATCATTGTTGGTACAAAAATTTCCAAACTGAACTGTTGCCAAGAAAAAAATAATGCACACTCTATTCCTAGATAAACAGTACGTGCTAGGTAGACAATGAATAAGTCTGCAGAAATTAGTGACTTTGAGCATGGCATGATCATCGGATGCCACTGTTGTGAAAAATCAGTTCGTGAAATATTCATCTTGCTACAGGTGCCAAAATTAACTGTAAATAATGTTATTGTAAAATGGAAACGTCGAGGAAGTGAAAGTACAATAGGCCGAAATGATAGGCTGAAGATACTTACCGATCACAGCCATCGAACTCTGAAGAGGGTAGGAAAGAATATTGCATGTCCTTAGTGACAGCGATCACTCTTGAATTTCTAAAATTTTCCAGGGGTCGTCGCTACCAGCGTCGAGAGTTAAGAAACCTGGTTTGCCACAGGCGTACGGCTGCTCATGGTTAAGTTCATAATGATGTGGGGGTGTTTTTCTTGGTTCGACCTTGGTCCCTTAGTTCGTATGGCTGAAAATTGAACTCTGCAATATAAAGGGTTATTTGAAAAATTCTCAGACACAATATGGAAATACTCCACAAATTCATGTGAAAATGGTTTTATCTTTGAAAGTAACCCCTCTTTACACTTTGCATTGAGTCCATCGGTATTCCAGCATTGTTGTTCCCTCTTTAAACAACATTTCAAACAGAGTTCTTGGAATTTAGCTATTTTAATTGCAGATGAGTGAGCATGCACATTCTCTTCGTGAAACAATATTTACTTCTTTGTTATTTCGGGCGGTTTTTTGGAAACTTTACTAAAGGAACCTTATACTGCTAAAGTAAGGTGTAGTTGGCTGATTGCTGTGTGACATTCCATGTCAGTTTTGGGTGTCGCATGTGTCCGGCGAAAATGTATCGCGGTTAAAACGTGCTTTCAATTATCGCTAATCGGCATTTGCGCAGGTGGTTTGCGATCACGCGATTAGTGTGCTGTAGGAGGAGTTATGCTTGAGGGTGCTGTGTTGTCTGTTAAATCTAATTACACTCTATCCAACGAAAGTTGAGTGGGTGTGTCCAGTTAAACTTCCTATTTCAGTTGTTAGACATTGTTGCCAAATTAGAATCAACAATGTCTAATAATTGAAATAGGAAGTTTAACTGGACATGCCCACAGAGTATAGTGTATTAAAATGATGTATGTTACGTGTAAGAGCGGCTATTTTGTATTTATTGTATTTTTGTTTGTTTGTTGTGTTGCGTCAGCGTTCATTGTCTTTAATGTGTTTGTTGAGTGCTCTGTTGGAGGCTAGCATTGTTTCGTTAAGTTTTTCTTGGAAGATCAGACCAGCTTCCAACGGAATATTGTTTGTATGGATTCGTGGAAATATAGTTTTATCAATTTAAATATTTTTCTTTTGTTACGTGTTCCGTTTCGGCATTCCGATAAAAATTCCCGTATCGCAAGGTCATCCCGTCGATCATCGTCCGTGTGTTTTCAAACAAAAAAAAAAGATGGAATTTTGGCCAGAATGCTGCTACGTTTTTAATTTCCGAAGTTAAATGTCAATTTATTATGGAAGTTGTTAATAAGTAATAATAGCGTAGTCATTAGTAGAGTCAGTGATGTTTTCGAGTTTGGAGCGTGGACTGTCGTTTGATCAGACCCATGGCGTAGATGAAGCTGAGATCCGTTGGTGACGGGAACGGTGCTGTCAAGAGCAGGAACTCAGGTGAAGGGTTCCAAACATATGGTGAGTGACAATTTTGCTTTCTTTGTGCGTGAATCGAGCTCGTAGAGACAATGTCTTGCTGGACGGGAAGCGCCTGGGTTGCCGTTCCGTTTTCCCCCATCAGCTTGAATCGTGGCCTCCACACGTGCTCATGTGTAGCCCTCGACCTGTAGTCGAGTTCATATTAGTGCTCCTCCCTTAATGGAACCGAACTCTTAACTGTATTCTCTTTGAGTAGTGATAAGAATTGTTCTTAATCATAAGCGTAGATGTTAAGTCGCTCAAACCCGACGCTGTTTCATGTTTGGTCCTGACCTGGAGCACAGGTTAGAGTCGTGTAGGCATGATTTAGTGGGAAACCGGGGGCTGATCCTAGCGTACTTGTATATGTGAGAGTACGACGTAGCAAATTAGCATTTTCCTGAATTTTTCCCGTAATGACTGTTCTGAGGGGCCTGGAATCCTGCCATGAAGGGGTTACCGTGTCCCTCCCCTATGCTGACAGTCATTAAAAGCTGCACCGTGCGCGTGTAGCGTACATATGAGGAATACTTCGGAGGATTCCAGGTGCGCTCTTTGAACGCAGTAAGATCGGCAACTTATACTGTTGTCTCGCACTGTGTCTATAGGAAACTCAGTCCTGTCCAGGAGGCATTCTTCTGTGAACGTGCATATCGGGAACCTTCACGAAGTACCTTGTAATGTCACCCCTCCCCCCAATAAAACATAAGTAATATTAGGTTGAATGTATGACCACGAGGGGCCCCTCAATTAATTGTAGTGCTCTGAATTGTTGTTCAGGTTAATATTATACCTTGGTTCCTGTTTTGATAGGTGTGCGAATAAATGAGATTTAACCTTAAGCTTTGTGCCTGAGTCAACCTCCTTTTTGGGTCCAGAACCCTGACACATCCTCTCCCCGAAACATACCGCACAGATGGTGAGTGGTGGTTTTCCGAACGGGGAGTGGGTGGAAGTCACAGCTGAAAAAATCATTTGGTTGCTACAGAAATCTTCTGGTTGCTAAGAAAATGAAGTCATTTTTAGGAGTTTAGCTACTTATAAGAATCTAAGTACAGAAGGTGCATTTATCCATGTGTCAACCATTTGCACTATAATATGAAAACAGATTAAACCTTTTCAAATTCTGTTTTCGATAGCATGATTGTCAAGGTCTTAGTTTGGCTGTATCAACTTTTCAAGCATTCGTGTAGATTTCTTAAGTCCATTGCACTTACTCTACATGTTTCCTTTTTAAGATATCAAGATATGGCATGCCAAACCAATTTAAAATACTATTATCAGTCAATTTGCATTGTCGAGTCATAAATGCTACTTTATTATTTAAGCTTTGTTGTTGATGGCATAGAGAACGCACTCATTATGGTCGCTTTATTCAAGGCATGCGCTGGCTTTGCTTTAACAATAGACAAAAAACTTCTTTCATGAAATGTAATTTTGAGTTTGCAATTTTTAGGGTTTTCGCATATAGCCTATTAACGACGGTACAGATGTATGTATGTAACGTATTGTAACGTGCTGAAAACAAACTTGCAATTAGCAATATAAAAAATTATCGACATTTCTTTAAAATACACAAATTTCAGTCAAAATAACAGATTTCATAACAGGTAACAAGATGTACAATTGTACAATTTCAATTATCCAGTCACAGTCGAATTATTCTATTCTAAATAGCCTGAAATTAAATTAATTTTTTTTTGCAATTTTCCGTATCCAGAAAAAATTGATTAACGATGTAATTGGAAGCTGGACATTGTGCCTTATGCATGTTATTTTTAAAACTGTGTTCTTTAATTTTAAAAAAGCAATAAAAAATAATTTATTGGGTAAATAAGCCTGATGTACCCACAAAGGTCATCCAAAGTATGAAAGAAAATTGCCTCCTCTTGGTGGAGGAAAATTTGATTGACGATTGTCTGAAGTTGGAGTATATTACATAGTAAGCCACAGAAAAAACGAAAGAATTTATGAAACCCAGTAATCTGGGAAGATGACATTATCAATGTCATCAAAATTGACATCAAGGATATGTCTTGGATTACGATGCCTTTTTCTATGTAGAGAATGTTTTTGAATGCCAGAGACTAGATCATTATCATGACTTGCCATAATAGGCAGCACGGTTTTCATGAGCTCTTGAACATATTTCCCGACATGGGTCATATCGAAATCATTATGAATGGAGTAATTGCGAGCAATTCTCCTATCTAATTGTGCAATAGTCCTTAGGGTAATGTTCTGGAAAGTTTGGAGTTCCTTCCATCTTGTCTTGAAAATCGTAGCCCAGACGGGCATGCCATATAGCAAGATGACACGAACAATTATTTTGTATAACAGTAGTTTGTTATCAACACTGAGGGCACTGTTACGACCCAACAGAGCAATTAAGCTAAACTTTGCTTTTTTGGCCTTGTTCATCGCATAAGTCACATGCATATTCCATGATAGTTTTGAATCAATAACAACGCCAAGGTATCTATAATTATCAACCCATTCCAAGTATTTGCCATTAACTTTAAGGAGTCAAGATTTCTTTTTCTTCTTAGTGATAAACATTGCTTTGCATTTGTCTACATTCAGTTTTAATCGCCACTTGCTAAACCAGATTTCACATTCTTTAAGGGCTTTCTGCAAACGTGATACAACAACACTAGGCTGGTGTGCCCATGTCAGTATAGCAGCATCATCCGCATAAAAATATAGCTTGCAGTAAGAGATTTCAGGGAAGTCACGTATATAGTAATTGAACAGAACTGGCCCCAGCACTGATCCTTATGGGACACCGCCATTTATCTCACAGGTATCAGATAATTCATCTCCAACTCTGGCCTGAAAAGACCTGTTGGACAGAAACAAGTGAACTAGACTAATTAAATCATGTGGGAAACCATCAGTTATCATTTTATAAATAAGGCCTTCATGCCAGACCTGATCAAATGCTTTATGAACATCTAAGAAGATGACGCCGCAATACATCGAAAGATTAAGGGGAGTGTTAACATCCGCTATAAGTCTCCAAACTTGGAGCTGGCATGAATGTTCCGCCCGAGAACCAAACTGTTCTGCACGGATGAGATTATTGGTTGTGCAGAAATCTAAGAATCTTGTGAGAATTGTTCTCTCCAAGACTTTGGATATAGAAGACAGCAAACTGATGGGCCTGTAGCTTACAGGGTTTGCAGGATTTTGACCGGGTTTAGCGATACTTAGGACAAGACTATTTCCATGTATCCGGAAAGTAACAGTTATCCCAACAGTCGTTTATAATTTTTGTAACATTTTGCGGTAAGTTTTTTAAGGCATTGTTATTAATAGTGTCTTTACCTGGTGCCTTCTTTTTCTTGAGTTTCTTAAAGCATTTTTGAATCTCAGCTACCTGTATTTTATATTTGGCCACATGATGGCTATTGTTGTAATACTTTGTTATGCTGCTTTCTACCATTTTGGATATTTCTAGTCCTTCTGGACGATCATCCTTTGGAGTCACAAATTGTATTTTAAGTGAATCAGCAATAAGCTGTGCTTTGTCTTGGTCATTAGTTATGAAATGTCCATTAGTGTCTAAAAGCGGTGGAATATTCATGGCCTTTTTGTTTTGTAAGGCTCGAATCATGCACCATATAGAATTGTCCTGGGTTGACAAACTCTTCACCTTCTCATTCCATCTATCGTTACGAAGTTTATTTACTTCCTCATGTACTCTTCTCGTAAGTCGGTTATATTTGGTTTTAAGCCAAGGCTCTCGTGTTCGGTGCCATTGCCTCCTTACCCTGTTTCTTTGATCTATTAGATACTTGATTGCTGGAGTAAGATCGAGATGATCAGGCCGTTTCACGTCTACTGGAGAAGCACAAGCATTGATGGCTTCAGTAATACGTGTGGTGACCCTTTCAACATTTATGTCTATCTCCTCCGTACTATGCACGTCATTGAGTAGATTACTGTCATTTTTGAGAAGATCTCTGAAAAGTTTCCAATCTTGTTTAAGCCCCATTTGTTCTCTGCAGTCAATATTGAGATTTTCAAAATTCAGTGCGACCGGTTTATGATCTGAAGATAAATCATCAACAGTAAAAATATCGAATGGTTTATAGAAGCCTTTCAGCAAAACAATATCAAGGACATCACTTGTAGGTGAGTGATCACAGTAATACGTGTCATTTACAGGACCTATCGCAGTGATATCAGTTTTGCTCTGTATATATCTAGATATGACACCGTTCTGATTATGACGTTTGGAGTTCCACTGCGAGTGCTTAGCATTCAAGTCTCCCGCCATTACCACTGGGATACTCCCAGAAAATAGCTCATCGAGCTCGTCAACATCGATCTTATGCTTGGGAGAGTTGTAAAGAGCCAGGTTAATAGTTTTGAAAAAAAAAATTCTTATTATTTAAAAAAAAGGAAGATGTATAATAAATTTGTATTTAAAGCTGTTTTGATTGCATTTCATTATTTAAAAATAAGGAATTTTTAAAAATTATTCTGATTTTCTTAGATTTTACATAAAGAAAAAAATAAATGAGAAATCTAGACAGAAAAGTGGTTCTTGAAATTTTAAAATGCAGCAGCAAGAAGGGAAGGGGTGCTATTTTATTGCAAAATTCAAATCAGATGAAGAAAATAGCTCAGTGTTAAACGGTCGTGTATTTCTCTATAAGATAACTGAAAAAGAATAAAATCATTTGAAATTAAAAAATACTGCAAAATCATCTCTAAATTAAAAACAAAAAGGGGAGGGTCGAAATATTATTAAAATGGTATATTATTTAATGTTCTGGAATGAAAATGAAATAATAAATCAAATTTATAAATTTTACGAAGAAATTAATGGAGCATTATTAATGTAAAGCTCTGGATGTTTAGCTACTATGTAGATGTAGCTGCCATCTGGCGGCATCATCATTCGAGGAATCAGATTTGAACGCTCGCTGCCACACTATTCTTCTAGCCACTATAGTAAGGCCATAGCCTAATAATAACAAGTCTGTAAACTCGATGGTGGCGTCTTTGATGTGTGACCAACTCTACGTCTCAGCACAATCGCGCACCAAGCGGCTAGTGCCCAGCCTTGATGATAAATCAATGCTAAATAACGTTTATTTAGGCTTTTTAAAGATATTTTATTATATTATTATTATTATTATTATTATTATTATTATTATTATTTTATTTTTGATTACATTTTTGAAGATAATACATATTATATTTTTGAATATATATTTGTATGATTTATACATTTAAATCAATTATGATTTAAATGAATCCTATAAAATACGATTGCTCTTATTTTTGAAGATTTACATATAAGCACAAATTTAAAATTATTAATTTCATTGGAGACTTTAACACTTTGATGTAGTAAAGGCAAAAAAAAAGAATACTATAATAAAATATTATAATACTATAATAGATGTACAAGGTTTTATTTTATACCTTAATTCTTGATTTAAGAATTTAATTCAGAATTGAATAAAACCGTCACACATTTTCAACAAAATTAATTAAAAGTTCGTTACTGATTCTATATTTAAAAATTAGCACAGATATTTGATAAATAAATTGCCTCTTTCAAACTGGAATAAAAAAGAAATCTTAGACTTTTTATAATGATGTTTTATGTTTATTATAGTAGTGATCCGTTTGGTTAATATTGATTCTATTTTTATATTTTGGTTTTTGTTGGGGGTTTTTTTTATTTTAAGTTTATTTTTTACCCGCTCTTCTAACAAAAATTTGAAATAAATACATGCACTAATAATTGCATAGAATATTGTCAATTTAGTAAATAACTTCAACATAAATGTTTTTAGTTAGTTCAAGAAACTGGAAGAGAAACTTTTTTCCTCAGTTAAATCTATAGTTTTTTTATTATTTTTCCCTTAAACTGGGATTGAAATATAATTATACAACTGAAAATTTGTATTCGGCAACAAAGACTGTGGAAAAAAGTTTGTCGCTGAGATTGTAAGACGATTGGGCTCGAATGTGTACGTATTTTTTTTTTTTAAATAGCTCTTCACGCTATTATTTTTCTTCATTTAAAATAATAACTTTTTTTATAATCAGTAATTGCTATTATAGTGACCAGATAGTTTAAAAATCGGAACGGGATATTGCGAGACGGGGAGGGGGTAACAAACATATTTTTGTGTAAATAGAATATATCAGATATAAATATTACATAATAGAATATTATTTTCAAAATAAACTTATTTTTACACGCTATACGGTTCATTTTATAGTATCATAACATGGAAAATAATTCATTTGTATGATAAAGCAAACACGTTTTTTTAATTATATTGAATACATCGAATCTACAATGAAAAATTAATTGCAATTTGATAAAATACGAATTTCCAAATCTTTCGTCTGATATTATTTATATATAATCGGATGCTTTCATGCTGACTGGTTAATGGATGAGTACTTATGTACAATGAACCACAACATATTTTATTAATTTAATGAATCACGAAATATTTTTACTGAAATTTCCAGAAATAAAAAATTCCTAATCGAATTTATCAAAAAATTTTATTAATTCAATTAAGTGAATAAAAATAGTGACCATTATAATAATATATGGATTTTTTCTTAGGCTATGCTATTGCTATACCATTTAAACTGACTTTAAACAGCCGCTAGGATTTTCGCGCATGCGTAGTACAAAAAGGTCACGCATGAAAACGAGAATTTACAGACTTGTTATTATTAGGCTATGGTAAGACCACAGATTAACGATACACAGATGGGACGGGGAAACAGGTCACGTGACTGCAACTCGTGCGCCAGCTGGCGTTACAGTGGGACCACGCCAGCAGCTCTGAACGTAAACAACGTTATTGTTGAGCAATGTTCGTGAAAATTATTAATATTTTTAAGCTTTAAAGGAAAGAAAACTGTTACTGGATTAATCTTGAAGTTTCAAACACTAGGTTACAATTTGACAAAGTATATTAAATGAATCATTTTTTAATAAAGATCTACTTTGCAGATAAAGTTTAATAGCTTGTAAACAGAGATCAGTTTGCTATAGTTAATCTGTGCTTATAATATATCCAGAAAATTTTTATTTGAAGAAGAGGAGCTGACTCCATTGCTGAAATAGATCAAATAAAAAAAAATAGTGTTTTTTTTTTTTCAGAATTTTCATTATACAAAGATGAGAAATTTGTTGAGTAAAATAAAAACAAATAAAAATGTAATGAAAACAAATATTTAGTGACATGTTCATGTTCATACATGTGCTGGTTTTTTCATTTTTTTTTTGTTCCTTGGTTTTTTTAATTTTAATTTTATTTTCATTGAACCATTTCACGGTTGAGAAAATTTTGATTTCAGCAAATATGTTTAGACCCAAAGTCAATTTCTCAAGACAACCTTTAAACCAATCAAACGAATTGTAATGAATATAATAATCAATTAATCTCTGTTTTATGTTTTCCAAGTATAGAATATTTAAAAAAAAATTTATTAGTGACATCTTCACATATTTTGAGCGTGTCAAGCCATTTCTCAGATAGTAGAGTGAGTGAATTAATTAATCCAGAATTTCCATCATATTCTTTCCAAAGCAAAAATGTTTGGTTACATTAGTGATTTCTTTACTTGGATGTTGGAACATAGCTTTGCAATTTTCACAGTAACGGCCCCTAAGAATTTTCATCGCAATATAACCTGCTACATAAACAACAGCATTTTCTTGTCCACCTGTCAACATAATAGAATTGAATTCTTCAGGTAATTTTTCAGGTGTAGGCACGTTAATATTCACAACAATTGCGGATGATTTTCTTTTGTCCATTTCCATTTCTTTCATAGGGTGAAGTGAAAATTTGACGACAATCTGCAGCAACAAAATTAGTGTGTTCATATAATTACGCTAGGTGCATACGATATCTGAAGTATTACTTTTTTATAGCGATTTGACTTTGCAAAGAGATATTGATATCATGGAAGCGAATGATGATTTAGCAGTGGAAAATTTTTTAATTGAACCACCTGAAGCTAATAAAAACTCTGATGAAGATTCTTCAAATGTAGACGAGGGTGGGTTAGTTCATAACTTGAATGGTCGGCAATTGCGAACTAAAGCAGAAGCAATTGTGTCAAATAATCAACAAAGAATTTACCGGTTATTCATGTCAAATAAGATGAAACAGGAATATATCATAAAAAAGAACAAAAAAAGCAAAATTATTCTTGAAAAAAAAAAATCTTCCAGATTCTCTCTGTAGTTTGCCAGAATCTGATTATTCCAATTAAGAATGTGTTACTCTCATCCAAATATTTGAAAATTTTTTAA
>JAHWFO010105711.1:0-24420 GCA_023313115.1 Rhysida immarginata
TGCGCGGGTTTCTGCGCCCAATCATCGGCTTGTTTCTCCTTTAGCTACGGCGGTCGAGTAAGCAATTTGATTTTTTTATTACATTATATTCGTTTTCTGTTTTTTAATATCATTTTAATAATTACATAAGTTTTCTTTTTTTACGCTACATACTTGTATTTAGACATGAGAAGATCTTTTACATGAGAACGTACATATCTGATATATTGTGCTAAAATGTGGCTTTTATTA
The DNA here is from genome assembly GCA_023313115.1 of Rhysida immarginata. Classification (NCBI taxonomy): domain Eukaryota; kingdom Metazoa; phylum Arthropoda; class Chilopoda; order Scolopendromorpha; family Scolopendridae; genus Rhysida; species Rhysida immarginata. Next base: position 232 of record JAHWFO010105711.1, read on the forward strand.
CGGCACTCAATTTCATAAAATACTCCCTTAGATTTCTATAACTGATTATATATTCCTCTATTCGTCTTTTAAAGCAGCCTCAGCTTTCGGTCTTATTCTGAGGGCAGTATTCAGTTGATGTATACTGCATAGATACAATACAGATAAAGATTTATACTTGGCTAATGCACCTTTTCACACCATATAATCCTATTATTCAAGAATATCATCAAGGCTTGTCCAGAAGTACTGTCGAATGTATAATTGTTCATTTTATTAAAATACAGCATACAGGGTGCATTTTGAAAGTAATGCGCATTTTCTGGGAAAAATAGGTTTATTGATCCGGTTGGTACAAATGGTTAAAATTCTTCAAAATAGTCTCCTCCTGCATCAATACACTTGCGGAGACAATTCTGCCACGCCTGGAAGGCACCCTGGAATTCCTCGACTGGAATGTTTTTCAAGAACCTTTTAACATGAGCTTGGATGTTCTCCACCGACTCCCAGTACTTTCCCTTCAGCTCTCTCTTCAGTCGAGGGAACAAAAAAAAAGTCACACCGAGCCAAGTCAGGGCTGTAAAGAGGCTGGGGCACAACGGGGGTCATGCTCCAGGTCAGGAAGTTGGTGACGACGAAGGCTGTGTGGCTGGGGGCATTGTCATGGTGGAGCTTGAAGACGTCTTTGATGTCAGTTTCTGTTGCATTCTTCCCAAGCCGCACACAAAACTTGATCGCGTACCGCTGTTCCAGCGAACGCTCCATCGTGCTATGACACAATCGAAAAACAAACTTCGTGCGAAGACACGTTCTACCGCTCCTATTGCTCGGAGCGAACTGAGACCGGGCGCGTTTGGAAGGGCAGACCCCCTACCACATTATTCGACCAGTCCGAGCGCGCTGGGATGGATAGTCGCGTCGCAATAAAATTTATGCGCATTACTTTCCTAATGCACCCTGTATGTGGTTTTGTTGATAATGACTAAAGTACACAAGGCAAAGTATTAGCCTAAAGCAAGGCCTTTATTTGACTTAAACAACCCAGACAGCATAAAGTATAAAGTTAAAGTGACCATTTGTCAGTTATTTCCATCTCCTCTCCGTCACTGGAACGTCTCCTTCAAAATATCCGGTGATTTTCACTGTCCGTCCGTCATTTAGAAAAACAATTGTTTGCCTAAAAATATTTAATTTTTTAAAATTTATTTTACTTGCATTACTTCACATCCCATTAAACATCTTTCATAAGGATATAATGAATTAGGAGAGAGAGAGAGAGAGAGAGAGAGAGAGAGAGATAGGCAAAACTTTCTAAAGAAAATGCTATCCCTTTAACAGGATTGTTGATATTTTAAAATTTAACATTTCCTCAGAAAGTAAAATATTTGATATTCTATTATTTAATATTTTAAAAAATAAACGATTGAAATATCAGTATGTCTGGACGTGAAAATATGAAAAGGAGAGTGTGCAAGCTCACAAATGGTTTGTCATCGACCGATATAAAAAATAGTCACTTTAATAGTTTAATCTCTAGCTTGTGTCCATTGTTAAAAGTATTGAAAAAGCTTTTCTTCTAAAAAATATTGCTTCTTGTGGTTCTTCTAAAAGCTGGCCTATCGGAGCCATTGATGCAGATATTGATGAACCATGAATGAGAATTTTGTGCAGATAATATTGAAACAGGCATTATTTATGACATATAACCTGGCGGTTTCAAAGGCATAGTTATCAAATTTATTAGGATATATATCGTAACCTGAAGACAAATCGGTGAATAAGTTCTTCATTAATTCCGGTTATTGGGGAAGATATTGCGGGTTCTTTTGAGTTAAAGTTGAAAAGTTGAAGCGAAGCGCATTCAAATTTGTACGCAAAATTTGACATCAACGGAAAAGGCAGCTAATTTTTTAAAAATCGTATTCTACGCAAAAATTGCTTTAACATAGCATAAAAATTTCCGCTGGAGTGGACAAACGTTTTTTTGTAGCTCGCAGTGTTAAAAAATTATATGATTACATTTTATGAAAATTATTGTATAAAAAACGATTATACAGGGTGATTCTGAAAAAGTGTGTATAACTGTAAGCAATGACAGAGGTGACCAGAAAGAACATTTTCTTTTAATACAATGTGGGTCCGAATTTGATGGCTAATTCAGATATGAACAGAAAAAAAATGCCGCCACCAAGATCAACAAATTAATGACTCAGGTTCTGCAGCGCATAGAATAATGAATTTTGGAGGAATAATAGGGTACATAAAACTCTGTATACCGTTAAAATTTGATCGAATTCCAACGAGTAGTTTCCGAGTTACGCACTCAACATCGTAAATTCTTAAGCATAAATTAACATTGCTCTTATACCTTCCATTAATAAACGTTTTTCCCTTTTTCTCTTTCTGAAATTTTCTTTGTTTATAGACAAATTTAGATTCTAAGTCTAATAAAAGTCATTTTATATTTATTTTTCATGTTGTTTGTTTCTTATCCATGCTCGATCACGTAGTATTTTGATAAGGTGCACGGCTCAACAATTGTAGGAGGATTGTCTCAGTGGTGTACTTGTTCTTGAAGTGGAAAAGTAGATAAATTATTAAACCTGATATATTGCGGTAGAAATGCATGAACGTATTAAATGATCACGTGCCAGAGAATTGTACGATTAAGATTTTCTCTACTTCGCGGAGTCCTTGTGCTCATCATTTAATGTTAGCCTGATTTGTATGTGTCTACAAAAAGCAGCTCACACAAATCAATAGAGGTAGGAACACGAGAACGATACATTATAATTAAGATGGGAAATATAATTAGGCAGAGTTGTAGGATAGAACATTATCATTTGTAGCGTTGATAATGGAAATGAAACTTTTCGTAGAATTTCTCACAATTCTATATTTTAAGAGCTCTTTTCAAGTTTTTATTTCGATCCGATTGTGAGTTATTGTCCTATAACTGTACAGCGAAACCTCTCTTTAGGACCCCCTCCACAGTAGTACCGATTTGTTTTTCATCTAATTTTTTCAAATTGATTCATTATAAAACGAACCTCCTTAAAGGGGACCACCTCCATAACTGCCTAAAAATACCATATGCTTCTAATATGACATGGCAATTGAAAAGTTGAACTCTAACCGATATTGTAAAGTAAGAAATAGAGGAAGAGGCTTCTGCTGAAGATTTGGTTGATATGGTTCAGTCTAATTGTAGATAACATTTAACAAGAGCAGTTAACTTTTGAGGTATTGACAGGTATGGCGAAAGTGATCCTGATACTGTTTGTGTTGAAAATGAAGAACATGTAAATGACAAACAGGATGAAGAGTTGTTATGAAAAATTCTTGAAGATTCAAAAGCAGTTGATGCAATTAAAAGTCTGAAAATTATGTAAAAGAAAATGGAGCAGAGCACCCTGCTATAAAATATCTTTGGATGGTGAAGAAGCATGTTCAAGATACTATTATACAAATCTCCTGAAAAAGAAGCACAAACAACTTTAAAATCCTATTTCTATGATCAATTTAATTAAAAGACAAGACACAAATAAAATGTACAGTAATATTGAAAAAAGTCATACATTGCTTTTGAGATGGACAATTTTATTAAGAAAAGCAGATTTGTTTATTTTCAACAGCAGATAAGCAACATTCCTGAGTTAGGGAACCTTCATTTTGGGACGACCTCTAAAAGGACCACTTGGCCCTTCAGCGTCGATAGTCCGTTTAGAGAGGTTTCACTGTATTTAATTTTTTTGCATATTAAAATTTAGTGGTTTCTTTAATTGTATGTCGAGATATCTGTATTCTTCATTTAATTTATTCATCTCAACGCAGACAGTTTATTTACGAGGGTCACAAAGTCATGGCAACCTGTACGAGACATGTCGGTACTTGCTACTCGTCCACTTTAGATGGCTGCTACTCACCTTACAACAGTTCTGTATGGGAGTGAACATCTCCAACAGCTTCTACGAGTTGTGTATGACATTCTCTCGCGTTTTACCACAAAGCACTGCTATTTTTATGTATACACATCTAAACTTGACAACGGTTGAAAACCAAATGACTTTCGCGCATTCCTCCTCTTCCGTCCTTGGAGATCCGCACCATCTAGCGGCATCAGTAAGTACCAGACGTCTCATGTCATTGCTGCATATCGAAAAACGTGGATCGCGGTCTGGGATTCCGCTGAAAAAAATAGTTGCCATGACTGTAAATGAACCTCATACGTGTATAACTAACTAATATCTTTTCTTCAATCTTTATGATTGTTTTATTTACTTTTGATTTTAGTTATTACCATGTATATTTTATTTTCATTTTAAGGAAAAAGAAAACTGTCTTATGTTTAATGGGAAATCTCTTACCTTAGAAACTGACGAAAGTTATGATTTTTACGTGAGTAAACGTTGTTTTCTATATTTATTATTGAACATGGTAATATTTGCAAACCACTTGTAGCAGTAAAATAATAAGTAGGGCATGTATATCTTTCCTTTCCGATATCTACTCAACCAGTATAGAGAGAAACGAGAGAAGTCAAACACTAGGAAAAAAATGATAATTCACGGGAGAGTAAACACCATCAATATTTGATGATTTAATATAAAATTTTACGCTAATTACGAATATGCAGTCCGTTTTCAGATATTTCAGAGGAATTCTAATTTATTTAATACTTCACGGGGGTTCCCAGAGCTATACGTTATCGCACATGTTCACAGAGAAAGATTCCATATTTGGGAATGTTTGAAAGTGTCGCCGATTCATATTTGGGAACATTCGAAAGTGTAGTACGCGCCTGGTGAACTATCTCATGATATTCTAGCTACAGCTCTCTCAATCCCGTTAGCAGCTCCATACATCAGATAAATGTCAGCCAATTCTTTATTAGAATGGTTTTTCTTGCATTATCTCCTGTCTTTGGTTAGACCGTTTCTTTACATTGTGCTTTCCTTAATTTGCATAACTGAAATTTCTCAGTGTCCCCCTACAAATAGCTCACCGCGGAGCCATTTTCGATTAAGGGTTTATTGAAGAAAAGTGTTTATCTCTATTCTCTATACGTTCTTGAGAAATTTGGGCATGGAGTTTTGGGACACCTTGCATTCGGTTTTTTTCTTCCCATAATGCTGCCAATTAACTTGATGCTTTAAGTGGCCAGTTTTAAACAGTTTTAATCAATCGACTCAGGTAGGTAACGTTATTAATACTTCACTGTGTCTATATAAGCAGAGTGATCAGAAAGTTTTTCTCTGATAAAAAAATTTATAAATCAAAAAAACTATGTTAGATAGATACATACAAATTTTGTATTATATTTTTCATCTCAGAAAATTTTTTTAACGTATGTTGTGTTAACAGCAATGATGGAATTGGGCATTATCTGTGCGTGCATTCCTGAATTCAACGTTTCCTAATCGATGGTTTGGAAGGGATGGTCCTTCTGTAGGAAAATGTTAAAGCAATTTCTACACCACAAGCCCGTAGTCAGCGGGGGGTCGAGGGGGGTCGACGACCAACCCATTATGGAAAAATGTCCGCCTCCCAAATATGGAAAAAGGTCCGACTCAGTGGAATTTTTGAAAATCGACCCCTCCCCCCCAAGATAACGTCCTGGCTACGGCCCTGCACCAGTCCTTGATATGTACATGATGCGGGCGAGAAAAACGGATGCGATATAGTCGATAACAGGAGACATGCTGGTGAATGCTTAAAAAATGAGTATCTATGAAAAATATAATACCTAACTAACATACTGTAGTTTTTTATTTTATTAAATTTATTTATCAGGGAGAGACTTTCTGATCATACAAGATTCATATTATATGCAGGGTAAATGAGCTTGAACATAAATCAAACACTCTGTATATTAACGAGGAAACACTTTAATGTTTTGATTATGTGTTTGATTTATGGTCAAGCTCATTTACCCTGCATTTAATATGAAACATACAGGATGATCAGAAACATCTCTTCCTGATAAAGAAATTTAATAAAGCAAGAACTATGTTATATATTCCATATAGGATTTAACAGAATTCATATTTCAGGGGAGAAAATATTTTGCATAGGAACCTCTGTGCGAAAATGCACCGTTCCCTTACTATTAGAGTGGAATCGTCCAAAGAATTGAATATTCATGTTCAAACAAAAGTTTTGTTGGCATATCGAGAAAAAAGATTATTACAAGACAGCTTTATAATGGATCTCCCAACGTAATAAAAGGCATGACTTATTCTAAAAATGCATACAGTCTTGCAGATGTTCATGTTCTAAATGCATTCGACTGTAGTCAGAATCCGCGCCACCAGATCTTCCTCGGAATCCACTGGAGTTTTGTAGACATGACTCTTCATGATGCTCTACAGGCAAGAGGGAATCAGTCGGCGACAATCCTGGGAAACGTGGAGGCTATGCCACAGACCCTCTTCGGCGAATCCATCTCATCAAGCTTTTGGCTGAGGTACACCCTGAAATCTCGCGAAATATGTGGCGGCGCACCATCGTGATGAAACAATGGAAATATGTGGCAACGTTTCCTGAAGAAAAGCCAAATAAATTAAAACAGGGTAAGATCCAGTATGGGGCGACGTGGGGACGTTCTCTGTAAAGTACGAACATCCATAACATTCCTTACCTAACCATTGTTAAGTTATAATATGGTGGACATTGTAAAACAACAACATTGGCAGTGGCACAACAAAAACTAATATTCAATGGTTTGGACGATTACACTCTAATAGCATGGGATTGGTGCATTTCCGCATAGGGGTTTCTATCCAAACTGTGGTCTGCTCTAGACCGCCTACAAGTTTGTAACAAGAATCCTGTTACACCCTATATATTCTTACAATATGAATCAAGATATTAATAGATTTTCAATTGATATATCTCTTTTCTGTTTGCTAAAAATCACAGGAATATGTGAAACCTAGTAAGTACTATAATTTATTTTTGATGTTGTATTTAGGGTTACTTATAATGCATATAAAAGAAAGAATAAAATATTTATATCTTAAAGTCAAATTCCTATAATACACAAAATTTAGATGATAGAAAAATTTCATCACTCTTTCGCTTTCGAATATACACTCACATTCCAAAAGTAATGGGATAGCACCTAATAACCTGTGGGACCTCCTCTAACCCGGCGAAGTAACAGTGCCACTGTATGACTCTACAAGTCAGTGGAAGACATCTGAAGACATTGCCAACCATTCCGACTAGAAAGCTTTCCACAATTGCCCATTACGGAGCCACCTCCGGCTTGCACAGTGCATGCTTGACAACTTGGGTCGATGGCCTCATGGGATCAGCGCCACACACGAGCCCTACCATCAGCTTGTATCAGCTGGAATCGAGACTCACCAGACCAGGTCACACGTTTTCAGTTGTTAAGTGTCCGGTCGATGTGTTTATGGGCCCAGGAGAGACATTGTTGACGATGTCTTTTTGTTAGCAAGGGCACCCTCGTGGGTCTTCTGCTTCCTTATCCCGTGGACACCAGATTTCATTGCACAGTTCGCGTCGATACAGCTCTAGTATCATCACCCTGATTAAAATGTGATGTCATCTAGTGTCAGTTGCCTGCTAGCGGTGACATCCTACTCAGACGCTGTTGGTCCCGTTCTTTGAGAAGGTGTGGTCGACCACTGCGTTGTCCATTGTGGGAGGTAATGCCGTCAAGTTGGTACTCTCAGTAGACTCTTGAAACTGTGGACAGTGGGATGTTGAATTCTTGACCCACCTCCGATAATGAATGACCCATACGTTGTGCTCCACATACCAGGCCACGTTCGAACTCTGATAGCTCTAGTCGTGTAGCCATTAACGCTGAACACCTCACCCCTTACTCATGACTGTGTAACTAAACCTACTGATACTGTTTGCACCTTATGCTACTGCCACTTGAAAAATAGTCCACTGTTATCCCATGACTTTTGGCATGTGAGTTTAATTCAAAGTCTAATTTGAAAGAATTAGTAAAAGTGTATGTGTGAAATGATTTATGTGGTTTGCACTAAAGAAACTTTCATTTACTTCACATATATCATAACAATTTTATCTGATCCCGATCATGATATCAGCTAACTTATTTTGATCGTGTTATTATACGAAAATTTAACTATATTATTTCTTGTCAAATATGTTAAACGATATTCTCAATAATTATTCTGGTGTCTGCGCTTCCCTTAGCCGATACCAGTCTATAGTTAATTGCGGAGTCTGCCAATAATAGCGACGTATAAAGAGATTTACGGTCCAGATCCAAGTAAGCTAACCGTTGATTTTTAGAGGCCAAACCCAGAATTGCTGGGCTGCTCTGATAAGTTTCTCTATCACAATTCACCTGATTTTCTCCTCTCGATCCTGGCCATTCCGATCACGAAAATATGGCCAGACAACAATTGCTGAATTACGCATAATCGTTCTTGAAACTGTTGAAAAGGGTGGAGTTTTCCGAAACTGTTCGAAAAAGTGTATTCCAAAAAGCATTGGGTAACGAAGACAAAATACACTGTTTTGCAATGAATTTGCCCCACCAACAAGGAGTTATCCGGCCTTATCCAAATTTAACGGGGGGGGGGGGGGGAGAATTCGTCTACCTCCGACTAGTAAACGCTTAGATGCATGCTCACGGGACATGACCATTTGGGTTGATACAGGGTGTCTGGGTGCCTGTATAGGCTCATCAGTTGATACCTGTGCGAGATGTTCCATGCAGTAAGGAGGAAGCTACTACCTCGTGAACATACAGTACTGTAATCCGCACAACGGTCTCAATGCCGCGACGACGACGACGACGACAACGACAACCGTTCACGCAATTAACGGACTTTGAACGAGGTCGGATTATTGGCCTCTCGGAGGCTGGATGATCAACCAGACGGATTGCTGTCCATGTGTCGCGGGACGCACGGACGTTAGGCCGATTGTTGGAGGCAATTGGCGAGAGGAAGACCAGGCTCTGGGGCCCGGAGAAGCACGTCAGCTCGTACCGATAGGCGGATCCTGCAAACAGCTCTAGCGGAGAGAACCATCACCTTGCGGCAACTGCGCGACAACATCACTATTCTTGGTACTGCTCCAGTGTCAATAGCGACAATAGCACGCCGGTTACACGCCGCGACAATGTCTGCCAGGCGTCCATTTTTGTGTTTTCCTTTGACGCCTGAGCACCGCGTGAAACGACTGCAATTGTGTCGTGAACGAGTGGGCGTGAATGGAATGACGCCCGGTGGTCTTCAGCGAAGAATCCCGTTTTTGTTTGGACACCGACGACAGACGCGAACGGGTGTGGTGTAGACCATTAGAAGGTGCCAATGAACAATGCATCCGGTATCGCCATCGTGGACCAACACCCGAGATCATGGTCTGGGGTGCCATCGGCTACGATACCAAAACGCCTTTATTCATCATCCAAGGCACCCTGACAGCAGCAAGGTACGTCACAGAGACTCTGCAGTCCGTTTTACTGCCCTTTCTGCACACCATAATCGGCGTAGTCTTTCAGCAGGATAACGCCAGACCGCACACGACAAACATGAGCATTGCATGTCTGCATGATGTCAACTGCCTGCCATGGCCCGCGAGGTCCTCAGACCTATCGCCAATTGAGCACGTGTCATGATCAACTCCAAACTAAATTGGAACGACCAAGTCCAATACGCGCTCAACAAAGCAAAGAAAGCGAGGTTCAGTTTGATTGCACTTCTGGGGCAAAACAGCGCTCTTCGTGTGGATAACAAACTCTTGATATACAAGGTTGTGATATGGTGGGACGTCGTTCACGATCACCCCGGAATCTCCATGAACTGATGAAGCAGGTTCACCAGGGCTGGGCAGACGTACCCCAAGATGAGTCGCCACCTGTATGATCACCTACACCTGCGACTTGAACAATGCATCGCCGCTAGAGGTGGTGCCAGAACGTACTGATGCCGCTTTCCGTTGAGACACCCTGTACAAACGAGTGGACGTCTTGGCTCCATAACGTAATAAACGTGTGTTCAGATGTATCTCTTGCTGTATACATACTTTTGGCTCATTCGGATAACTTCTTGTGGGTGGGGCAATTTCATTGCAAAGCAGTGTATGAGAAGATAGAGTGAAAAAATGAATAATGAAAATTAAAAATCAGAAGGCAGCCAGTAGAAAGGCAGTCTACCACAGTGCAATAAGCATCGGTGTAATCTGATTTTTTACTAACCTGCACCGCTTTTGTTCCTTTAAAAACTAAAATATCTAAAAAAAAAAAGAAAAAAAAAAGTCACAACAAAATGAATTTGCAAAACTCATCTGTACATTTCGGAGCTCTCTGTCTCCTTCATCAGTGAGAAAAAAAAGTGAAAATAACAATGCCGTTATAGAGCGCAGCAGTTAACCAATGAGAAAATTGTTTGACAACAAAAGGAAAGGAAGCTAAAAACATCCAATCAGCTACTGGTATTCAGCAGCTGATTGGATGGCTTATGCTAGGCAATATGAACAGATTATAGGAAAGGTAACAATTTCCGTCTGTATTATGTGTATACATGAGTTTTATAAATTCATTTTTGTGTAATAGTGGTTTCCTATCTTTTATTGTTATCCTAAGTTTCCATAGTTTTGGCTGTCTTATATTTGTACAGTATTATCTACAAAAGAAAGAATTTTTCTTGTATTATATTGTTCATATTTATAGAGTTAACACTGATATTTTTTTTAGTTCCTAGATTGGTCTTGATTGGTAAGAAGAAATCTTGGTATGATGCAAATAACTATTGCATCAAGCATCACGCGGGGACTTTGGTTATTATACCAGATGAAGAAATTCAAAAGATGGTCGACGAGCTCCTTAAACGGCACAATCCTGATGGAAACAATGCTTGGATTGGGTTGAACGATATAAAATCTAATACCAATTATGTTTGGAACGATGGAACTAAGTTAGCAAGTAACTCGTACAAACATTGGGGTTCGGGTTTACCAAATAACATTGTTGGCGAGCCTTGTATGGTAGTTAAAGTTCGGTCAATAAATAATTTCAAATTAGGAGAATGGGATGACTTTGATTGTGGAAGGGCCTTTCCTTTCATTTGCGAAATAGGAAATCTGAAAAAATTTGTATTGATTAATGAAAAATTATCTTACACAAATGCAAAATATGCTTGCGCTTCGATCGGCCCTAGATGGCATTTGGCTGTCTTAAATAATCAAATGAAGCAGGCAAAAGCAGAAAAGTTAGTCATTGGAAAGGATTTCGGCAATATTAATTGGTTCATTGGGTTAAATGATCTTAAAGAAAAAGACAATTTCGTTTGGGAGAATGGAAAAACACTTAAAGAAACTGGATTTGAAAATTGGTCGTCGCCAGAAAATAAGCAAGGGAATTGCGTGGTAATTGATGGAAAATCGAATGCTGATCAACTAAGAAAATGGTACAAAGTCTCCTGCGACGATAAATTTTGGCCTCTTTGCGAAGAAGAAGAAGATTGGAAAATGTTACCATTATTTAATAACTCATTGTTTTAAATTTTATTTAATATTTCTTTTACATTCTTATCAAATTCTTTATTAATGCACTGAAATCTATTTGAGAAATTTCTCTAAATAATATCAATAACCAAAAATGTCTGTAATAATTATAAGAACCTCTTAGGGGTGAAAACTATATAATATATGATTTAAACAAAAGAAACTGGTGAATAGATTCCTCATAGTTTAAGATTTATTCTCTTATGAATTAGCCTACTTTCAAATTTCTTTTACGTCTTGCCAACAATGCACGGTCGCTACGAGCAATGGAGAAGCTTCACTCGTGTTTTGAATGCCATGAGAATAAGAGCAATTCTAGGGCAGAAAAGTTTTTTGTTTTTTTTTGATTGAAGTTGAATTATTATGCGAGTTGAAATTAGGATTGCTCTAACCCTGGATTCACAAAGAGTTTGCAGTAGAGAAATGTGTTACAGCCCTTTTTATACAGTCAATTGGAGAGATACCTCCCACCCCCCCAAAAAAATAGTTCCACACGTAAAAAGGATATAAATCCTTATAAATACAATATTAATTTCTATAAACGTAAAAATTTTTCTATGTTAGCGTAATGTTTATTTTAGAAACGAAAAACGAATATTTTAATAACACTGTAACAGTGGCAATATTTTAATCTGGCGCATGCGCAGTATATACATAAGTCATAAAATTTAAAAATATAAAGGTAAGGGAATGATCGAAAAGGTAAGGAAGGGGGTTTATTTGATCAAGATAAAAGTAAATAGAGGTTGCAAATTCCAGGAAATAAAAGCGGTGGAGAGGGAGGGAGAAAATAAAGAGGGGAGGAAAAGTTATTTTCCGTAAACATACGCGGTTAGAATTTTGATGCATCAAAAAGTTATTTTCCGCTGCAAATTATTAGTGAATCCAGGTATAGTTTGGAGCGAATGTGCAGTTTTGCTGCCGGAAACATATAAAAGAAACCGCGTCTTTAATATGTATTAGGACCCGTGTTGGAACATTCCACAAGAACAGCGAGGCAATCGGGCCATATATGAGCTACTAAGCAAGTGCGAATCAAGATTCTTGGTCCACTTCCTCGCCTGCGTCCAGTCCCGGAATTTGGAAACAAAAATCGCCTTTATTCGTTCAGTGGAAGAGCGGGTGCATCACCCGTCAACATGGCTATCCAGAGGTACATTGACTAGAAAGAACTGTACCAGAAGTGAGTGTTTTTGAACTCATTATTTGCGGGACTTTGAAAGTTTTGAAGAAAGACATTCAATGCTGGTTAAATTAAATGTCGGAATGTGGATTGAGTTCATAGATGAGTGATTATTTTATGCTTTATGCAATCAGACAAGACTCATTGAGTGATTTCACTGTAACAAAACCATGTGAACTGTTCTTGCTGTTTATCACATCTGTTTATCCTGGAATACCGACATATCGTTACAAGACAATTCGCGACGGCAATTCGTTTCTGCGACAAGTCTTATTAAAGAGACAGCTGATTCTGAAATATTTGTGTGACTCACAGTTTAAAAAAAAAAGAAGCTTCCCTGCATTGAGAAGCGAAGAAAGGAAAATAGCTAAGACGGTCATAACTTTTTAAATTACTTGGAATAATTAAAAGTGTTGTTATCAGCTATCGAACTTGATCTATTTATTTTTCCCAAAAACAGTTTTTTTTGTTCTATAGGTACAAACTAAGACCACAAACTTTAACATATGTATGGAAAAGAAACAATTTCGGAAAGATTTTGATAAATATGTCAATTAAATTGATTCCCATTTTTCATAAAAACCACAAAATATTTAAAATCAAGTTTATTATTATAAAGTATTATTCGTACGAACTTTGAAAGGCATAAGATTGAAATATGGAGAATATTTCTAAATATCAATCTTATGCCTTTCAAAGTTCGCTCCAAAAATGCGTCCTGGCATTGATAATAAAAGTTTTTTACATGTTTCTTTCCCAATTTCTCCTTGAGTATGACCTGAAGCTTTTAACTTCCATACTTCAGCAATTTCATCAGTCGTGAATTGTTTGCCAGACAGCATCGCAACAATGCCAATTTTAGTCTTTCAAAGTTCAGTAAACTAGTTCTATAAACTCCAGCCACCCAATATCTTTAAGCAAGATCAAATGAAATTGATTTGGAGCGCAAAGATTGAGTTTCCATATTTATGTCGCGGGAGTTGTAAAATTTATTTGCAGATGGATATTTTTTCACAAAAAACAACTGAGTGATATGAAATATTAAAGTTCATAGAATTGGAAGCTTTTCGATTTCTCCAACCAATTTTACAAGTTAACAACCAACCAAGTTTTTCCAAACTTATGACGCGGACCTTTGTACATTAATTGTGCATTGTTGAGTGAGCTGACATGTTAATTATTCTATTGAAGGAGCTCTCAGGCTTATAATGTATATGAATACACAACTATGTATCTTATTTTTATTTACTGGCAGCACTTAGACACAATTCCACATTTAAGAGATTTTTATCAATGTTCAGTATAGTATTTGATAAATGTAACGAAGATTGAAACGCACTCAAAATGTTTTATTAACTTGTTTGGCATGCAAACCTTATTTCATTTGTGGAAAAAATAAAGAATTTTGCTTGATTGTTGTCTTATGCAAACAGTTGATTTTCTGTAGTAGCCTTTTCACGGAATTCGAATTCCATCGCGAATTCCGATGACGCAAGCACTCGCTTTCACTCTCGGATATTCTATCACTCAGCATCATCGGCGACATCAACACGCTCGGGCCAATCAGCAAACGAGAAGAGCGCGGCGTACGAGAGGAAGACGAGAGAGAAAGTAAATTGCTCGAGAGAATTCAACAAGGGAGGCGGCCTAAAATGCGAGCTCCGAGAGAGGACGGCCAACAACGAGAGATATTGCTTTAACATCAGGAAACTGGACCGAGAGTTGAAAGATGCATTCAATCCTCGTGTCGACAACAACCTCGGATTGCCTCTCCGACGGGTTCACCCGAGTAGTCACGCGTTGGCGCAATGCGTGGAAAGGGATGGGGATTGTGTATTACATAGAGGACAAATGTAAGTATCAGATACAAAAAGAATTTTGAAAATCGGTTAAAAATAAAAAAGTTACGGACCAGGAGGCAAAAATTCTTGAATAACCCTCGCAGTTAATTTTTTATATTTCATTTTCATGAAAAAATCCTCTACCATGAAGCAACACTTACTGGTATAATTTAACACTTTTTTTATATAGTGTTAAATACAGGGTTTCTCAAACTTTAGATTCAAACTTCTACAACTGTAGAGAACTGTAATCTGAGTATTTTGAGATTGGGATCTAATACGGGGAAATGTATTTCATACGCCACAAGATCTTGAACGAGTAATACGTGTGAAGAATGTTTTTGTAAACTACTTTCGCTTTCAGTGGAAACAACCATATTTTTATTCCTAAACAACTTTCCACCTCATTGTGGTCGTCCATAAACGCTTGAGGGGGGAGGGGGTGTTTTGGACAGTGTAACGTGACGCTTCTTTCGCTATATACTTGAGACAGAATTTGTGGGATGGTTATATTCATCAAAAAGAACCAAAATGCAAGACCCACCTGAGTTACTTTATTTTATTTTTATTATAAAATTGTTACCATGACCCACAATGTGTATACAATTGTTTTTTTAACTAGTACAGATACGAAACCATTTATCCGAAATTCTAAAAAAAAAATCTGATGTGGACACCACAGGACTTCCTTGTACGCCTATTAAATTACATATAGACATTTTTTGCTATATTTCATTTAAACGTATTTCATTTGAATGTGAGATACGATGCTCAAATTCTTTAAAAAAGAGGACATTTACCCAATTACTAAAATATTAATTTTTGTTAACATCAAATATTTATACAATTATTAATTCAACAATCTTACTTGAAATATTAGGACCTTACAAGGGGAAGGCACAGGCTTCGGGACACCGATTTGAACCAGGGGAAGGCGCGTGTGAATAGTACACTGTTTACGTGTCTTCATCATTCGCGCCTTCCCCTGGTTCAAATCGGTGTCCCGAAGCTATGCAGTCTGCAGAGATGCCAGTGGATTTGAATGCTGGAACGCTTCAACTTCTTGATCAGCGAACTGATGCAATTGAGGCATCCCTGGATAATCCTTGAGTCGGCGCTCATTGTTCGTCAGATATTAGTCCATATCTCTTAATGTGAGAGACAGCACTCGAAGATTGGTTGCCTCTGAGTGAATTAATTCTGCTGGTCTTCTGACGACGCGTCTACACAACTATGCCACATTCGCTTAGGTTCCTGGGGACTTACAGTATGCCAGGATGACTGCAAATAGATGTGTGAATTGTCAAATCTGGAAAACAATTGCTTCGCGCATCGCATGCAACGATGCCATTCTTCATCGTCCTTTAGCAGCCTTAGAGCTTTTGAAGCCTCCTGGAGAGTATCTTGCAATAGACCAACAACTCTTCGAAGATCTTCAAATGATTTTGGACCAAGGACATAGGAATCGTTAATCACACTGTTTACTAATTGTCTTTATACGCATCAAACAATTTTAGAGCTATTTTTCGATTCTCCCACACGTAGAATTGAAGTAGATAATTGGTGTTATATTGTTAAAAAGAAAGGAGATGTTTAATTGTTTTCTTTTGTCGCGTCATTTGGCTTTTGTTAGCATTACAGCCCGTCGTACGATAGGTACCACAACAGTCGAATCTGTGAATTTGATTTTAATTTAACGCAAGTAATTTTTATTAAGGCCTATTGTTGCAGAAACTTTGCCTTTGGTCGTTTCAGCCATTTCATCCGTTTCGTATTAGAAATGTGACATCATGTTTCTTTTAAGGAGATAAAAAGTTTTAAACGGAAAACGGAAGAATTTTTCCGTTTTAGTTGCACGTTTTTTAAAACGCTCGTGCTGCGCATGCTTGCCTAGAGTTAAGGCTTCTCGTACAGGGTGGGGCATGGGAATTTCCTATTTTGAAAATGAAATAAAAAACAGTACACATTTCAAAACTGCATTATTAAGTACCGAAAGGTGCTTTATGCTATCAGTGTGGGGAAACGTGTCTGTCTGTCTGTCTGTATCTCCTCTGTGGCTATGAAAGATTTTCAAAGTCTGTTTTCGTCAGTCGATGAATATGGTTCATGGCACGAACCAATCTCAAATATTATATAAATCGGTTCATTGGCACGTGCACAAATGGTACCTCAATTTTCCCGCCAAGCAATTTTCAATGGGAAGACTTAATAAGTAATATATCAAACAAATCGTAATGACGAGATAAAAGCGGTTATTCATTATTATTTTCGTCAGTCGATGAATATGGTACATGGCACGAACCAATCACAAATATTATCTAAATCGATTCAATAGCACGTGATCAAATGATACCTTCACGACCCCACCTAGCAATTTTCAATGGAGATATATATTAAGTAATTTATCAAACAAATCGTAATGACGAGATAGAAGCTAATATAAATTACAATTTTCGCCAATTAATAAATATGGTTTAGGGAATGAACCATTTTGAAAATGGTTGAAATCGAAACAATGGCACGTGCTCTGATTGTACCCTTATGACACTCTCAAGAATTTTCAATGATAAGATATGGCATGTAATATATCAAATAAATTGGGATGATGTGCCATGAATGAATATAACGTAAAATTAATGATAGTCGAATTTGGTTTCAAGGAACCTGGTTTAGTGGAACCATTATGGTTCATTGGAACTTTCAATGCTAAAATATGGCATGTAATATATCAAACAACTTGAAATGATATGTCATGAATGAATATAACTTAAAATTAATGATAATCCAAATTAGTTCAACGGTACGTGGTTAATCATTGTGGTCCATCAGAAATTTACAATATTAACATAGGGAGGTTTAAAATATGGTTCCGTTAATTGTTTAGTTTAACCTTTCGGTACTTAGTTATGTCATTCCTTAATGGTTTATTTTTATTATTCTCCTGTCACACAACACAGGAGATTCTATTTTACACCGTTTTAAAAAGAATATCTTTTAAATGTCGGCCTCCAATGTCACTATACTGATTCAGTCGAATTCGGGACTTTCGGTCCACACTTTCAAACATGGCAAGCGGTATATTGGTAATTTCTGCTCGGATGTTCTTCTATAGGTCCTGTAGTCGATCATTAGAAACCAGAGATTTGGGATAACCCCAAAGGAAATAATCACAGGGGGTTAAATCAGGCGAACGCGCAGGTCAGTTTACGTCCCCTCTTATGGAGATCACCGCCCATGGAAGACTTGTCTCAAAAAATCCATTGAAATCTTGGCGGTGTGAGCTGTGGCCCCATCTTGACGTAGAGAACGTCCAAACATGCCAAGGGCAACTGCATGTTTACGCGTTGAATGCTTGGTAGACCGAAGAATAGACTACGAACTCGTTCGGCATTTTCAGGTGTTGTGCTTGGGACGGTCCTCGGAGGTACTTTCTTTTTTTTTGGACACATTCCCCGTTTCCCTGAAGGTATCCACCCACAACAGAATCGATTTTTGATCAGGGACCCGGCCACGCAGTGAAATTTCAAAGTGCCGACGAATGGCACGTTGCACAGCGACGATGGAATGGCTGTTAGAAAAATACGCCTCCACAGCGAAAGCGCGCTGCTCTCTCGACCGAACCATGTTGGGAACTGAAACAAGTGGCGATACAAACCAAAGACTATAAGAAAGGCCTTTCTTATCGTCTTTGTAGAAACCTCCCATCCGGGCCATTCCATTGTGCTCTTCCCACCCCTCTGTGATGCTCACTGGCTTAATCATGGCCTATTCAAATACGGAAAGTTCCCTTGCCCACCCTGTACTTTTTATTCGCTTTCGTCTGAGTCGAGAACTGTCTCAATTCTAAGCTATCTCAAATAAAAATCTGATCAAAATGACAGAGAAAAAAGAGTTTTCTCAAAAAAGACGCAATGGCAAAAAAAATCTATGATCTTATTTGTGTAACTTTGGGGGCAACACTCTGTATGAATATTTCTCTAAATTCATAATAAATGGCGCTTAAAAACTCGTTTTAAAAACGGCTCGACAAGAAGCACTCCCGTTGTTTTTTAAAACACTTTTTAAATTCTTAAAACGAAACGGTCGTTTTATAATATGCTTTAATTTGGAGTGCAGCTACTGAAAAAAGTTGATGCAGCCGACCTAAGACTTTAATGGTCATATTTCTAAAAATAGAATTTGAAAAAGTTAGTCCGTTTCAAAGTTAAAGAGTGTAAACGGCGGCCGGCCGGCTGGATAGGCGTACAGACCAAGCGCACAGTCATTCTCAAAAGTATAAGTCCACCCTTGAAGTTGTGTTTTATGCAATAATGACTACTTTGAATGACGTTTACATTTTTTATGGATTAAAGGGTCTTTTTTAAGGAATCCACAAAACACTTCAGCAAAAAATACAGCTTTATTGCTTAACAATACATGAAAACTGAAAATAGCAGCTGTTCATAGTATAAGCCCCTTAGAACTCGTAGATTACACCCACAAAGAAATGGGATTAATCTTTGTTGTACCTTCATTTTTAGAAATAACAGGAAAAATTCGATTTGGCATTGATTCAACCAATTTTCACAAAACATCACATGAGATGTTCTCCCAGGATTCGAGAATTGCATTTTTAATTTCAGCAATTGTTACGAACTGCCTTCCTTGTCTGTATACAATCCTGGCAAGAATTCCCCACAGGTTCAAGTCCGGGAGCAAGCTGGCCGCTCCAGAACTGTGATGTTTTTTTCTGTGATCAGTAGTTTGTAGGACCAACGTGGGGGGCGATACAAGCAGCGATACGTCTAGATACAGAGTCAATGAGCGTGTGGTTTCTGTTCTGAGGGATGGATGTCCATTCCTTATCAACCATTAGCCAAAGTTTGTCTTCTGAACGCGCCGATGGCAGTGCATGCAAGCGACGTCCAATCGCGTTCCCGACGAGTTCGATTGAACTGAGATCAAGAGAGACTGCTGGCCAAGGAAGCACCTGGATACTTTGCAGGGCATGTTGGCTGATGTATGCCGTGTGCGGATAATGCCATTGGGCACTCGCTGAAGGAAGGAAAGTGTCATCGGACGCAACACCTCATCCACGTATCGTTGGGACGTCAAAGTGCCATCAATACTGACCAGAGATGACCTGCTATTGTAGGGGATTGCGCCCCACACAATGATTCCGGGTTGTCGCACTGTGTGCCTTTCTACAGTTGCGATCGGATTGGACCTGCCATCACGTTGGCGCCAATTTTTTACGCGTGACTCGTTTGAGAACACCACCCTGCGCCATTCCACTGTCCACCACGTGGCTCTTTCTCGACACCATTGTAAACGAAGTTGTCTGTGACGTCGGGTCAATGGCAGTCTTCTTAACGGACGATATGAGTGCAGGCCGCCGGCACCAATCGACGAATAATGGTCCTGGACGATATGGGAGCATCTAGAATGTCCTGACATGCTACAAGAGGTAGACGTAAGTGGCCTGGGGGTTCGCCAAAGCTTGCCGGCGGATACGTCTGTACGACGTCGCTGCGGCCGCATCGGAATCTCTCAAACGTGCCAAATTCCTTTGTTCCATCCATCTTCGCCACAACCAATGCACCGTGGACGCGTATAGGTTGCAGTCTGCTGCGATTGAGGAAAGGGTCAACCTTCGCTTCTGAGTCCGATCACCTTTGTGAAATCGTTTGTCTGCTGGAATTGCCTTGATTGACGAGATCCTGGCGTTCACTGCAACTAAACATTTCCTCAGCAACCAGATAAAAAAAAATTGGAAGACGATTTCTGTACAAGACAGAATAGCAGAAGTATTGCCAATTATGCAAATTCCTTCCCTTATATCGCATTCAAAATACGCAGTAAAGCTGCGCAATTCGCATCATTTACATATCTCTGTGAGCAGGGTCAACCCTGCAATTTGCATATTTCTCAGGGTTACGTGTCAATTCGTCGAGGGTCAGTTCGTCGAGCGTCAATTCGTCGGAATCAATTCGTCGAACGTCATTTCGTCGACTGTGTCAGTTGGTCGGGTGGTTAGTTCGTCGGACGTCAATTAGTCGAACGTCAATTCGTCGAGGTGTCAGTTAGTCGGGCGGTCAATTTGTTGGAGACAAATTCGTCGAACGTTGCAGTTGGTCGAGATAATAAATAAATGGTCGGGAAAAAACATTAATAAATAATGGTCTTTCTTTTTCACTACACTGTTCGATTGTCGATTGTCATTAATAAAATTTAATAACGAAAAAATTTTTGTTATTAATTTCATTACTAGAAAGGTAACAATAAATGCCTTTACTGTTAAAAATCAGTATTTAAATACAGCTTTTATAAACAATGTGATACACAGGCTAAAATGAATTGTAGCTACAATAAACGTGATCTTGTTGACAAATGGTCAGGATATTTGCCCCAAACTGCTTATACCGCTTCAGTATCCTTCATTTGCAGAATGAAATTAATAACTGTATAAAATTAATTATCGACAAATTTAGTATATACAAGAAATTTAATTTTTATTAAGTAAAAATTAAATAATAGCATAAAAATTAAGCTTCATGAGCTTGCCAAAACATTTAATATCCTGTGACCGATATACCAAGTTTAACACAAAATTTCATGTTGGGCTCTTTGTTCCAACTTGATATCCACATATTCGCAGACTAGCATATGCACATGTTCATAACGACCGCAATTTCTTTGTAAACTATACCTATCCACTTGAAGATGTTATTCCATTCTTTTACTATTTTGTTAACACCAATATTAACAAATATCTATGTAATTAATTTAATTTCCTTCAATCCAAAGAACCAGAAAAAAAATATTTTTATTAAATGATCATTATAAATATCGAAGATTATCTTATAATTGCGTCTAATCAGAAGCGAAGCTAAAGAGACATGAAAACGGGTATCATAAGGAGGGGTGGAAACTGAGGAAAAAATGAAAGTGAGAAAGAGATTTTAATAAAAGGTTATTAAGAGCTTTATATATATAAGTATTATATATGATGGAACACAACTCCCTGACAATTAATAAGATCTGGGCATTTCTAGAAGATAGATTCATTCAAACTGTCCAATTGTCCACAGTACAGTTCCAAATTCACTGGTTCTTTGATGGGAGCTTGAGAACCATTCCCCTCAACGTGAAATTTTGTGTTAAATTTGGGAAATCGGCCATAGGATATAAAAGCTCATGGAACTTAATATTTATATTATTATTTAATTTTTACTTAATAAAAATTGAATTTCCTGTATGCGCTCAATTTGTCCATAATTAATTTTATACAGGTATTAATTTCATTCTGAAAATGAAGGATATTGAAGCGGTATAAGCAATTTGGTCCAATTGTCCTGACCATGTGAATTCATTTTAGTCTCTGTATCACCTTGTTTACAAAAGCTGTATTTAAATACTGATTTTTAACAGTAAAGGATTTACTGTTTACCTTTCAAGTAATTAAATTAATAACAAAAAAATTTTCCGTTAATAAATTTTATTAAAGTTTTTTCCGATCATTTATTTATTATCTCGACCAACTGAAACATCCGACGAATTTGTCTCCGACAAACTGACCAACCGACCAACTGACACCTCGACGAATTCACGTTCGACTAATTGACGTCCGACGAACTAACCACCCGACCAACTGACACAGTCGACGAAAAGGCGTTCGACGAATTGACTCCGACGAATTGACGCTCGACGAATTGACCCTCGACGAACTGACCTGATACCATTTCTCAGCGCTTTCGTTCATGGTGTTGCATTTTCAATGTCACGTAGTGCATGATGTGTGAACAGTTCTTTGTTTATAATCTGGCGAGCTCTTACAAATCTTGTATCCAAGCAACTTTTATCAGTGCATTAAAAAGGTCTTTTTAAAAGAAAGTAACTTTAAAATATTTCATTAGCAATTTTGCTTTTAACGAAGCTTTTCGATTATCTGTCTCTTTTATCACCATTTGAACTATTAACGTGTAATAATAATAATAGAAGCTTAACAATTAGGCTAATAACATTCTTAACTGTTAAAGAAAAGATAATAATAACACTGAAGAAACGATTCAAACACTTCACAATTATAAATAGAAGAGAGAAGAAAAATTCTACGCCAGTTCACGAAGAAAAATTCTACGCCAGCTGATGTCAAAACCACGTCAGGATAGCCTTTTTCACTTCCACATTGGAGCCGAACCTCTGGCTTCCCAAGAACTCTTTCAATGGTCCAAAAAGGTGATAGCCGCAAGGGGAGAGATCCGGGCTTTATAGAGATTGTGGTAAGATGTCCCATTTGAGTTCCATCAGTGTGTCCATAATCTTTTTGGCTGTGTGTAATCTGGCATTGTCTTGCAGAAAACAAACACACCTGTTAAGGAGTCCTGGTCGCCTTTTCCTTAGTACCGGCTTCAGGGACGTCATCAAAATGTTACTACTGTAAGGTGCATCTATGATTTGACGTTCTTCCTGAAAATCGACATGAATGATACCCTTAATGTCCCAGAATACAGTCGCCATCACTTTCGTTGCCGACGGTGTCATCTTGAATTCCTTGGGTCGTGTGAGTCAGTGTGTCGCCGCTCCATGCTCGCGCAAATGAATCCATATCTCGTCGGTGGATCACAACATACTTTAGGAAGCTGTCACTTTTTTTCCGTATCCTTGCTGCTGCCCGGGCCCCCCTGTAGATAGGGGCCCTCCATTCAATGTATGGTCTCAGTCTAAAATGTCACAATTATTTTCTGTGAAGTAATGATTGGCACATATGGTCAATATTGGATTTTGGATAGGTATATGTTAAGTTCGTTTTTGGGTAAACTTTGTTTAGGGCCCCATAAAAGCTGATTTGTCTAGGGCCCAAAATTTTTCCCCAGGGTCCAAAATTTTCTCACTACGGCGCTGGTTTCTGGCCTTGCCTTATGAGGATCATTGCCGGTGGATTCTCGCCTTCCTTCAAATTTTAGGCACCAAACAAAGACGGATGATCGAGACAAACATGACCCGGTGAACTGTCTTTAAAGTCTCTGATGAGTTTCAGATGCTTTCACACCATCGTTGTGGAGAAAATTGATGATTATTCATTGTTCCAATTTGATCGATACATCCCTATCCGTCATTTTGTTTAAAAAATAATCGATTGTCATACAACCTGGATGAGTGGCGTTGCATTTTCATGACAGGCGATAGTTGCCATCCCAACAATGAAAGTTTAGATTGTTAGAACAATGAAATTTAGAAAAATAAAGTCCAGGTTAAATTTGAACGCCCCTCGTATAAATCAATTTTTATTAAATATTTAGCTCGTCCTTTGTTCAGGTTTTCTCGATAAATTCATCAGGCAGTAATTATACTCTGTCTCACTATATGAAAAAGGCTGCAAGACTATATGGGAAAGCACATCACTACTTTTTCACCTCCGTCCCGTAAAGTAGTCTCTGACTGCGCACGCGTAGTGCTCAAAAACATGACGCACTGTTTTAGTTTCATTTTGGCCTCTATGGATTCTGTTTCTTTGTTTTTTATTGGCTGCGCGTTGATCTGAATGAGATGACAATTGATCTGAATGAGATGGCTTTCCTATACTGCTTTGCAGCTTTTTTCATATAGTGAGACAAAGTATAATCTATTTGATTTATTTTTTAGTTAATATAAAGTGACCTCATAAAGCATATAAATTAGAGCCAA
>JAHWFO010105721.1:0-30512 GCA_023313115.1 Rhysida immarginata
TTAAAAGCTCATCTGCTTTGATAGAAGAAATTTCCAAGGCAACGCAATTTTCTTTTTCTTGCGTTCGAACAATTGTTCAAGAAGGAAACGAAGCGTCTTCATGCGAAGCTACCACCCCCCTCTCCTCGCTTTTCGACTCCTGGAAAGAAAAGGCCCAGGGAATCTCGAACAACGATATATATAAAATTGAGTTAAAAGATAATTTTATGAAGGGTACAACATCTTTAATTATAATTAAAGCAAAGCAACTGAATAATATTAAAGCTTCTGCTGTAATATTATAAAGCGCTTCTTCAATGAGACATGAGACAGAAGTGATTAAGCGCATGAGGCCCCCTTTCTCTGATTGGCTAATCTGAAACTTCCTGTGACACACCCTGTTTTTCTCTTGTTGGATGAACTATAGTAAAATCTTCTAGGCACAAAACTATTAAAATGTTAACTACTGATTGGTCCAAAATCATCAAAAAAGATGTCTCTGTAAAATTAACATGACGGCGATTAGCAGAAATGAAGTATGGATTCAGAGCTGCAAAAAAGAAGCCTCTCCTAACAGCAACAATGAAAAACAACTGCATAGAATAGTGTAAACGACATCGTGAATGGACCGTTGATGACTGGAAAAAAGTTATTTTCAGTGATGAAACCCGTGTTTGTTTGTTTCAAGATGGGAAAACTAAAGTGCTACGAAAGAAAGGTGAAGAGCTTGTGACGGGACGTGCACGATATTAATTTATCGTACACGGCCCGACACTACAGATATGCTAAATAGGCATATCTGTGTTAGCTGTTATTAGAAATTACTGGCTCAGAAAATAAAAGTAATAGATAAAGATCGTGTAGTGGAGACACTCGGAAATATCAGGGAATAGAAAGGGAATTGGGGGAGTTTTTGAAAAGGCTTTATTAATCAAAATTTGCGGGGTAGGAAGGCTTACAGGAGAATAAAACTCAATCGAACCCAAGGGTGATTGACTGATCTCTCTCTCGACTCGAGCAAAAAGCAAAAGAAGATTTTGTATTAGTATATCAGTAGTAATTTTTTTTCTGTACTCATAAAATTTGTATAATCGAGACAAGTTAGGAAAAGTAGGCCTAGAGTCTGCTTTTGTGTAGGGATTAGAGATCGAAAAATATGAACAATGAGCAAGAAAGGGAAGGTGTGGTGTTACCCAGACAACGAGAGAAGAAAAGGGGAAGTTCCTAGAAAGAGAAATGAGAACAATAGAAATCAAGGCCAAGGTGGAGAGGAAATGATATGCAAAAAGGGAGAAAAAGAGACAGAGGAAAAAAGAAATTCAAAGTGGGTAGTCGACAGCTAAGAGTGGAGAAAAAGAAATTAAAAGCGTGTAGTCGACAGCTAACAGCAGGAGAAATTCAGCGATCGACAATCCGAAGTAGGCGGACGAGACGACGGCGCCAGTGAACCAGGCGGCCGCGTAGGCCTAGCAGATCCCGCATGATGAAGAGTGAGCAAGAGTGCGGTAAGCGGACGTGGCCAGGGGCTTTGCAACAGGTGAACAGAACGCAGGGGTGCACGGTGAAATAGTGCCTATGTCCCTTACACCGGGGTACGTAGGTGCGTTCGGCCTGCGTTTTTTCTCTTGCCGTGAGCCGCTCTTCGACTGGCCCTGAGAGCGAGCACGAAGAGGCAGCAAATTTGAGCCGGCCTGACCACGTAGCGCAACCACGGCAGTTTCCACACCGAGATGGAGAGAGAAATCGCCGGGGTCAACGCAACCGACGGAGCGGACAGTACATGTAGAACCCCAGGAGGAAAGAATGAGAACCGGCACGAACCCAGCAGGAATCATCGTACAGACTTTAGAGGTGTCTACGTTCAGATAAGTGCACAAACTTTAATTACAGGCCTGCACGAAATATTTCAGATCGCAATTTTTGTGTTATTGTTGATTCAGAAAGGAGGGATGGGGTTGTCTTAAACAATTAAAGAAATCGATCTTGCTCATGGTAACTAATTGATAATAAGAATAGATTTTAGTGTTAAGTTAGTCGAGAGAGAGATACAGTCTAATTATGAATTTTAAGGGGGAGATAAGTTTGACATATTTTGTCATTGTGTTTCTGTAAAGAAGATTATATTATTTTAGTGGGAGAGAATAATTATTGAAGTTTGTACCTGTACCTTATTATTTTATTTATTTTACTTGATGGAGTATTGAATAAATGTGTTATATATATAGATATTGGTTACAATTGTCTTATTTAAGAAATTATAAAGATTCCTGTTTATTTTGTGGGTAGATAAGCTTCACAATTGGGTTAAGATTGAGAAAATTCCCTTGGACTAGAACTTAAGGAATACTAGGAAGGAAGGGAAGGGGTAATACTTTCTTTAAATTATTTATTATAATGGTAAGCCCGAACTGCAACCAGGAGCAGATTATTGGTTAAAGGGGAGAGGGATAAGAGGAGAACTAGGAAGTAAGTTTTTTTTTTGTTTTTTTATTTGTACCTATTATGATATACAGTAGTAGGGGGGGGGAGAAGGAAAAGAGAACTACCACTATACGATCATACAAAATAAGAATAGGGACCATATGACAATTAGTAATAAGAAATGCTTAGTTAAGTTAATAAAGTAGGCTATAGCTATAAGAATAAGTGCGAAGCGAGGTGCGGTTGCGTCACAAAACGACATTGGGACGCATCAGCCCAACGTTCCGTCACAAGCTTTTACAGAATGCATTTCAAAAACTGTTAAGAAAGCGCCAGGACTTATTTTATACGGAACAGTGACAAGCAAAGGATTGGGAAGTCTTCAAATAGTTGAACGAAACATAAATGCAGAGGTTTATATAAATGTTTTAGAAGAAAATCTAATTCCTACTGCCTTTCACTATTTTCCGGATGGTGATTTCATATATCAGAAAGATGGAGCTCCTGCTCACAGAGCTAAAAAAACACAGAAATATTTTGAGGATATGGGTATTGATGTTCTTGATTGGCCTGGAAACTCACCAGACCTAAATCCAATTGAAAAAATATGGGCGATTATGAAAAAGAAGATACAGTCAATGAATCCTCAAACAATGAATGATTTGAGAGTTGCTGCGTTTGATGCCTGGTCACAGATTACACAGAAAGAATGCCAATCTCCTGTTGAGTCTATGCCAAGAAGAATTGTAGCTGTTCTCAAGGCAAAAGGTGGTGCCACAAAATACTAACACTAAAGTTGCAGAACTTATGTCCCATATTCATCGTGTTGCAGGTTTTTTGTCCAAGGTGGCAATTTTTGTTTCGTAATGTTTAATTCGAATAAATTTCGCTTTGAACTATTTACCGTGTTTAATGTATTTAAAAATGTCCAATATATGAAGGACTTTCGTTTTTCTTATTCTCAACTTAAGTTATTTATTTTTGAAAATGAACGTTTGGAAGAAAATTTTGATGTTGCAGGACTTTTGTCTCGGGGCTGTAGTATACTATCAAGTTCAGACATGGCTAGGCAATCAACTGAACCCCAAAGACTGGGGTTGGAAATTAACAGACAATACTTTGGAACCGATTCACAATATACTCCCACCTGCTGCGGAAAAACTCCTAAAAACTATTTTTTGCAGCATCAATTCTGCACTGTACTGCAGTGCTCACATGAAACTTTGACACTCAAACAAATGCCCAGGCATTCTCTCACAACAGGTGATCCTTTTGCACAGCAATGCACACACCTACATCTCCCATGAAACCACCATAACAGAAATTCCAATGGAAAATCTTGGAACATCCTGCCTACAGCCCAGACTCGTCATCTTGTGATTACCACATCT
Source organism: Rhysida immarginata (assembly GCA_023313115.1). Lineage (NCBI taxonomy): Eukaryota > Metazoa > Arthropoda > Chilopoda > Scolopendromorpha > Scolopendridae > Rhysida > Rhysida immarginata. The sequence continues at coordinate 3,792 of JAHWFO010105721.1, forward strand.
TTGGGCCACTCAAGAAGACATTGCAAGGGAAATGTTTCAATTTGGAAGAAAACGAGAAGGATGCAGTGCAGGATTTTCAAAAAAAAAACAACCACAATCTTGCTGCGGAGTTGATGTGCTATATAAATGATGGGACCAATGCCTCAACAAACCTGGTGATTACTTTTAAGTTTCAAATAAAGTTATTAAATACCCAGGCTCTCTCCATTTTTCATTTGGGTAACCCTTATACTTTTACAAGAATAAAGACAAGCAATATGAATACCTATCATTAATTAAAACCTGAAAAACTTCCTGGTGACTCTGTAGAAATACGAGTGGGAACGATGTGCATGCAGGATCCTGAGAAAAGCCAGCATCTGCAATTGCTCTGTTGCTTATCTGAGGGTTTCTAATACAATAAAACATATTTATTAATACATGATATGAAAATTAAGGCAACAAATTCATAAAAATTAGAAAAATTTTTTAAAAAATCATTAACTAAACATTAAATTTTAAATACATTATAACTCTAAGAACTCTAGAATCAAACTAACCACACATGCCGTAGTTCTGAGCCCACTGGGCCAATTAAAACCAAACTAAATAGTGAAGGTAGATATGCCCATAGTAAGCTACTTTCTGAATTTTAACCTTCTACTGCAATAAAATGCAGAAATTATGAAGGGGACAGACAGATGGATGGACATTGTAAATTTCTAATATAGGTCTTAAAAAAAAAAAAAAAAAAAGCAAAACCTACCAAAGCTAACAAATATTATGAATATAATGATTAAGATCTATGTGTAAAATTTCTACTTCAAATACTCAGACCGACTGATACAGTTATGAATAATTCCCCTGTTACTTTATGAGGATCCAACTCATTAAATTAAACTTCCCTTAGAATTAAGATCAATTAATAAAAGTTTATAGTCACTACTCATACCCTCGTTTTGTATTAAGGTTCAAAGTACTAATGATCTACTTACAAATTTCTATTGTATTTGAAACTTTTAATCCTACTTAGAGTTGGTTACCTCCAGAATACTCTACACAGCACATCCTGTGTATGACACGCAATTTTACTTCACAGCTCTGACAGGTGAAGTACTGGAATAGCTGGATTGATCACCCTGTGAGTTTGTCATTTCAGAATGTTAAGGCGAGTTCTACAAACAAGTCTCCCCAATTTCTCCGCTTCCAACAGATGCCGCTCGTTTCCATGGCAATGCGCCATCACAAAGCAAAGATCACCATTCGTGATATCGGAAACGAAGCCGGCCGATGGGGCGTTGCTATGAAAACGAGATAGAGCGAGAGTGGAAGTTGGGCCAAGTAGCAGTTTCGTTGTGGGGAGGGAGGGGGGGGGTAAAAGATTAACGAAAAAGAAAATTTAGAAGTAAGCAGACGGAAGGGGATCTCAACACTAAATGTTTAGAATAAGAAGGGAGACAAGTGAAGCGGGACATCTAAAACGAACACTCTAAACTACTCACTGATTCTCAGACACACTCATGATGGATATGAAAAGGGATCATCATGATTAAACATTTATACTCATCATGACATAACTTGATCATCACAAAGCAATCCCCATTATCACGATGATCACCACAGTCATCAGAGCGAAGACAGTGCTTGAGAACTCTGAGAGCTGAATAAGCAAAAGTACATGTGGCAAACTCAAGTCAGTCAACAGGCTTGAGTATGAGATGAGACAGTAACTAAATTACAGAGCCACACAAGGGTGGATTCGTCAAACTTGACGGAGGAGGAAACATCGTGATAAAAACAGCAGCGACGGATTTTCGGCTATCTGGAGAACCAGATAGCAGAAACAGCGATGACATCTAGGAGGCAGGAAGCGCGGACACGAGCTGACACCTGCATCAACTTTATCATCCCACAAAAGATGATCCTCAGTACCATCCATTCTGTTACTGATACCTGTTTATAAATAGCTCCTCTTCACCATATTTTGAGGTATGGAATTCCAAGAATAGCACGCCGTGTTTCTGATATGTCCCAAGTCAAAAGCGTGTTCCTTCCACAAATTTATAAAAACTTTTGAAAATTTAGTACCTTATCTTCCAGGTCACAAGGAAGTTTCTGTGATATTTTCGTCTCCTGATGCATAGCTAAAAAGTTTCTCCAAATGAATTTCTGATACCAGCCACAGGGAAACTTTAATGGCTGACTAATGTGCATCCCAAAAGTATAGGAAATACAGTTGTTCTTTAATATCTCAAAGAAAAACAAGTGAAACAAACAGAAATAAATCTGGTAAACAAAACATCCTTATAAAAAATAGTATAAACAAAGTAGATGAGGATAGAACAAACCATTGTTAATGGAATTTGAAAAAAAAACAAACTGCTGTCCCAAAAGTATAAGAAGAGTATATGATGTTAGAAGGAGGAGGTGGATGAACATCCTCCTCTCCCTTCTGACTCCATATGGGGCATACCCAAGACTGAAATGAAACCTTCTCATTTGCATATCACAAATTCTGAACTTGCATCCAAAATGCCACGAAGCAATCTGTGACATTCGTCAATCGCAAAAAATTGAGACTTGTTTGTCCGCCCCCTCCCACATGGTCCTAATGTCGGCGCCCCTGCACGTGGCTATGAGACCCCACACGTCCACTTGGAGCTGCAGCAGAGTTGTGGGAGTTTCCGGCAACAACCACCAGATGGCGAGTGGAGCAAACCAGAGCGCAGCCAATCAGGAACGAGATGACACGAGGGGAATGCTGGGTAATGCAGGAGGTGTATATATAGCGGGTGCTGTGGAGGGAAATTCATTCCGATTCCAATTCAGTTAGGATTCCTCCAGAAACGATGTCCGGTAGCCATCGTAGCTGAGTCTACCAGATCTTCTAACAGTAATTACCCGTTTTACCCTTGCATTACCCACTGCCTCTCCGTGCTACGTGAACGTGTCCGGTCTGATCCGTATCTAAGACTTCTGACTGCCATGGGGATTCTAATGACATTATTATTGATCATTGACTTCACTTTTGTGTATTTAGTTTGCTTAATTGTAAAGCCAGTAATGCTCCTCCCATTGTACTTATGCACAAGAAATCTTCCTTGATGGGTTCAGTATTTATGTTATTTTGACTTAGCCAAGAAATTGCTATTCTAACTATCTTTTGTATTCTTTAATTTATAACTGTTACATTAAATTTCTTTATTGTTACTTCACGCTTGCCTCTCTTTGACCCTTAGTGTAATATAAAGCCCTTGATATTATTTATCAAGGTATCACAAAACACTTCACTAGTGATGAAATTGTGGGCATTTGGAGACTAAAGTCAGAAGGCAAGAAAATTGACGAAATTGCAGCAGAAATCGGACGTTCATATGGAGAAGTGTATAAAGTAATTGCTAAAGGAAACGACTATGGTCCAAAACCACGATGCAGAAGACCTCGGGCAACTTCCACACGAGATAACAGATGTCTATCCGAATGGCTGCATCAAGTGAATTGTTGGTGAGAGCCATAACTCGACAAGCAGGCCTTCAAATTTCCAAGAGCACTGTGCACAGAAGACTGTCCAACGAGCGACACCTGAAATATGAAAGCATTCAGAGACAACCACCACTCAAGCCTCAACATCGCATTGCAAGACTTGCATGGGCAAAAGACCACATGTCTTGGAAGGATGAATGGCTTTCTGTCATCTTCAGTGATGAAAAAAAATTGTACTGGGATGTGTTGGGACACAGCCGCCAGTTAAGTAGTAGAATACGTCTTGTGGCTACATGGCGAATAAGAAATCATTTGTACAATACAATTTAAAAATTTTAATTTCTGACATAAAATGTTCAATATACTTGCAATATATCATAATTTTTTAACCAGACTTGTTATTTTTATCCGAACCTTAATAATAAGTCATTCACAACTTACAAATCAGTGGTCTGTGATAAGAGAAATATGATACAAATGTCAACAGATTAGAATCAATATCAAATCTGTAGTACTGCCACTCAGTGTAGTAGGTGATTCGATGGGCATGCAATCTTTTATGAAACGTTTCTTCACAAAGCCAAGAGCTGTAACTTTAATATAGCATCTACATTGAAGTTTCCAAATATCATAATATACACATCAGTATCCACCTCACATATATGGAACATTAGGATGACTTTAAACAATGCCTAGTATATATCTCACCACACTTTAACCATACAAATATTACCGATACCAGCGTCAATCGCTCATCTATAGTTTGACAAGTCTATCAGTGTATGTTCGCATTCGCTTAGAGTTAATATTTCTGAAGATCGCAACACCGCCTGCTTTCCTATAACTTATTACACCATGTTTAGTGAGTGCATCGGATTTAATAAAACCAGACCGATTCATTTGTGTCCTCAATTCTAATTAAAACTATATGTACATGTTCACCTGCATTCATCCAAGTCTCACTTATTGCCAAGTAATAAGTACTGTGCATGCGCTACTAAATACTGTGCATTGAGATTGGTAACTATAACATTTAAAATATTCTGTTGTTCAATGGAATCATCATTATTGTTGTAGCTAACAGTATCGTTGTTTGTATTTTTAATATGAAATTTTTTACGCCTTTGGTGAATGTTAGCAGCATGTGCGATTCCAATCCCTTGTATTCGTCTCTGAACTTTTTTATCGAAGGTGCTTGACTCTCTGGAGTGAGATACTACAGTAGTCTTTTGAGTTAGTTAAATATAATCCATCTATACTGGTTATTCTATTCAATCCAAACATTAACAGTTGATTTTATTCTGACATGTCATAATCATAGAAGATAAGATCAAATGTAGCATCTTGGGATTTAAGTGCCGTGATCTCAGCGGTTGGCACTAATGGGAACAGTTCACGTTTACATTTGAACGTGCCACCTAAACTGATGTTCGCTGTCCATTTCAAAGCATCATTTTTGTTGTCTTTGAAATTGGAAATTGTGACATATGAATATGTCCCTACGGATATAAACACATTTATATCCATGTGGATATGTACTTTATATAAATTTGATTCGAAATAAAATAAAACGGGTAGAAATTAAGGGAAATCCAATAATAAAGGGGAGGCACTGAATAATCGGGCTGAAAATGGGAATGAATACAGTGAGAGAGATAAACAAGTAAAATAGCTATTTTCATTTATTTAGAATATTTATTTCTTTTTGCAAGTGTTCAGATTTATATATATTGGCGATTCACTGTGAACTTTAAGGAAAGGGTTAAGAACCATCAGGAAATAAGGAAAATAAATTTTTCTTTGGTGGGGGGGGTGGGGGGAGAGAATCGCAATAGGAAGGGAAAATAGAACAAAAGGGATAGCAGAAATTCAGGGAGGTGAAAGTTCAAGGTTGGAGTTCCTTCGAGTAGAGAAAAGAAAATTCTAAGAAAGGAGAAATCATATTTTCTTCTCGGAAAGAGAAAGGAAGGAAAAGGAAAAAGGGAGAGTGAAGAAAAAAGAGAATGTGTGTCAGATGAAATGTGGTAGTAGACAGAAGCAGATTGAAAGCGTCAGTCAGAGAGAGGAGCATATGAAAGGTGGGAGCACAGAGTGACAGTCAGAAAAAAGAAAGAGGCAGAGAGCAGTGTGGAGGAGAACGTTGGACGACTTTTGCGGAGAGCGAAAAGTAAAGGCTCCTTCTCCAAGCAAGCATCACGACGGCGGCGGAGAGCTTTCCCAGCCGGTATGAGCAGATGACATCGTGATATCCAGCGACGGCGGCGTAGACGAGGTGCACGGGTAGACATCATCCCGGAGCCTAGCCGAGAGCGACGACCGATGCGAGGAACGGGCGGACGGATCGCCGGGCAGGAGCAGGGCCAACACCGGTAAGCTGGATCCGTACTTAGCGTAAGCACTATTACTTGGTGGGGCAGGACGGGGCGAGAAGGCGTATCTTGTGGGCTTAAGCAAGGCGATTCTTGAGTCCTGAGCCGGTAGTAGTGGCTAATACGTGGGACGGTTTCAGTGGACCCGGTGAAGCGGCGGCCAAGGAGCAACGAGCGGCGACGGGTGAATGAACGACATGGCAACAACGGAGGAACCCTCACGGGAGCAACACGACGGAGTCGGCGAAATAACGGCGGAGTCGGCGGAATAACAACGAAGGAGGCGGCTGCAACGGACCTACACAAGTCGGGAGCAAAATATTGCGAAGATAAGGTAGTCTGTAATTTAATTGGGCCCAACGCGTGTGAAATAACTTTCCTTTTGTGAGAACAGTAAAGAACGTTTATTATCCAAAAGTAATTAGTGAGATAAGCATAGAATATACTTTGCTACTCAATAAACTCTAATTCGAAGGAACTCTAGGATTAGTTTAATTTGACAAAGGGGGTTAGGAAGGGGAATCTTCTTCTTCTTCTTCTTCTTCTTACACAGCCCTCATCCCTCTTTAGTAACGGGGACTAGCTGATTTGTATAGAGAGGTTAGGCAGTCAGTAAGATGTCGCTAACAAACAGTCAAACGCTAATTAAAGGGCCAATTATTCTTCCAAATAATCCAGTTCCTTTCAGATAGCAAATAAGAAGTCGCACAATAACTCTTTTGAGACTATTTTTCATAAACGTTGAAAGAAGAATATTTCCCAATGACGCTTCAACACCGTGTCTTCCAAGGCTACCCACAAATAGATCTCTTTTCTCCCGATAGATGGGGCAATCAAGAATAACGTGCTTCACAGTCTCTTCCTCACCGCACCGACACTTATTTGTTTGAACTATATTTATTTTGTGAAGAAAGCTATATAGAGGCACGTGGCCACTTCTTAATCTAAAAAGTATCGTTCTTTGAATTGAAGACAACCAGCTAGGGGCAAGCAGCTTTGCGCTAACAATGTTAGGGAATAATGCCTTATAGTGAGCACCTCTGGTTTCCGTGGCCCAGCTCTCATTCCATAGCTTTAAGGCACATTTCCGTGTAAGTTTTGCAAGAACTTTGGAGTCAATACAGGTAGACATAAAAGGTTTTTTCCCCACCCTACCCCAGTAAGCTAATTTATCTGCCATTTCATTCCCTCTAATTCCTCTGTGACCAGGGACCCATATAAACTGGACACAGTAACCACTCGAGTAAAGATAATAAATGAGCTCTATAACGTAACCCAGCATTTCTCTAAAGAACCACCTGTCATTAAACAAGGCGTTGCAAATAGAAGCAATCCCACTCTTAGAGTCCGACAGTATCAAATATTTACCAGCAGGGGACGACGAAATCAATACTAAAGACTTATAAATGGCTATAAGCTCCAGCTGATAGGAACTGACAGCCGGGGAAACCTTCATTGAGATTATACTCTGGTTCCTAGCATAAACTCCAATACCTCCACAATCACTACAAGGAGATAACGAAGCATCCGAATAGATTTTCTGGAAGTCCGAAAAATACTCCCTTAAATAGTCGTTAAATTGAGCATTACTAATTTCATTTACCGGAGATGAAATAAGCCAGTCTGGGGGGACATTAATAGCATCAATAGTATCATTAGTCCATTTATGTTTGATTATTTTGAATTCACCTATCCTTAGACGGTCGCAACCAAATTTCCTCAGTAAATGAGAAGCGAGGTTACGTAGACGTGTCGATTTTAACGTAGACAAACAACAATCTACGAAGGAATCCCCTTCTGCTGATCTATAGGAAGATTGACAGAGCGAGAACAATTGGTTAATTACACTTATTTCCCATCTAAGAGAGGGTGGTAGAAGACCTGCCTCAATATAAAGTAAAGGGCACGGAGACGATCTGGTGGCACGAAGGCACCCTCTTAGTAATTTCCTTTCCTCAATCTCTAATGGGGACACACTAGAACATGAGGCAATCAAAAGGAATAACGCCGAAAGGTCTATTGCTTTAATGATTGAACTGGTTAGGATAACAACTTCACCCCAGGGGGGACCCCACTTCGCTTTTTTAACCAAATTGAGGCGAGCAAAACCTTTCATAATATTACCCCTCAGTGCTGCAACGTGCTTCTTCCAATTCAACCTGTTATCTATAGTAACCCCAAGAAATTTATGTACATTCCTATAAGGAAGTCTGGTTCCCTGTAGAAAAACGTTAAGCAAGGGGGGACGCCCACCTTTAACTATGCTCATTACTACTGATTTATCCGGGGAGAAAGAGATGCAATTATTTTTGCCCCATATCTCAAGGTGATCACACACCTCTTGCAAAGTTTCCCGAACTTCTGGCACTGATTTGCTTGCAAACCAAAAAGCAATGTCATCAGCAAAGATGCTTCTACCTATGTTCAGCGGAAGTGACGAAAAAATGTCTCTTGTAAAAATGTTAAAAAGAGTAGGACTTAAAATCGACCCCTGGGGAAGGCCTTTTCTCATGACTGTCCAAGAGGAACCACCCGGGTACCGTATCCCAACTTGTCTATTCTTAAGAAAAGCATTTATCCAAGTTCCCAGTCTCTTTGGAACTCGTATATCAATTAATTTATTCGAGAGTATTTCATGAGATACTGAATCAAAGGCCTTATTTATGTCCAAATAAACAATTCCGATACATTCATTTTTCTCTTTTGCAAGAAGAATATCGTCCACTAAGCGAATGACCGAAAAAATGTGATTTCGTCCCTTCCGAAAACCTAGACAAAACTCCGAAAGTAACTGATTAGATTCCAGGTAATGTTGTAATCTGTTATTCACTAAACGTTCCATAACTTTGATCATACATGATGTCAAAGCTATTGGTCTGTAACTAGATGACAACGAGGGTGACTTATTTGGCTTAAGAACCGGATGAATCAGAGATCTTTTCCATTTACCTGGTATAATTCCTGTCTCCCAGGAAGAGTTGAAGGCAACCAACAAACAATTAAGCTGGTGCAAACTAAGTTTCCCAATAGTGGGATTTAAAAGTCCATCAGGACCCGGCGCAGTTCACTTTTTCCTGATAGCTGCTAATAAAGCAGGGATAGTAAAGGGTAATTCCCATTGAGTGATGGCAGATGACGACTCAAAGTCTGCCAGAAAATGTTTTGGCCATGTCTGGATTTTCGGAAAGGAGGAGTCCACCACGTAACGTAGAATAGCTTCAGCGGAGGCTTTAGGATCCATAAAAGAGCCTTTACCATCATCAATCAACGGAACTGAAGAAGGGAGGCGTTTTTGAAAAATTTTCAAGATCTTCCAAATATTTCCCGGCTCATTTCTCTGTATGAGCGCTTTCCAGAAGTTCCTTCTATGCTTCTTTAGTGTCTTTTTACATATAGCCTTCATCCTTTTAGATTTTACCCAGCACTCCAGACATCTGCATTTCTTAAAAATCCTTTTTGCTTTATTTCTCTGTTCTATCGCTTCTTCGCACTCCTGATACCACCAAACTGGCCTTGGGGGCAAAGATTTCTTCTCTGAAGATTGCTGATGTAACTTAGCCTGATAAGCTATAAGAAGATCCATTATATCACGGTTCCGCGATGGCCCAAAAAGTGGGTCCTCAGGGTCCTCAGGGGGAACAACTTTCGATTTCGAAAAACAAGCATTTCCATCACCAAGGGTGGATTTAACCAAAGGATTATGATGGCCCCCAACAGAGATCAGCAAACGAATCGGAAGATGATCACTTCCATAGTCCCCTGGAGTAGTTTCTAAATAAGTTAGAAAGGGACAAACCGATGACACCAGAACTAAATCTAAATTTGAAGAAGACCAGTCCAGCCTGGGCGGCGAATAAGTATGCTCTGAAGTAAACAAAATATTGAAATTATACTTCAGTTGCAGTTCTTCCAAATAGCGACCATTTAAATTATAGTTTAAACACCCCCAAGCAGGACTTTTAGCATTGAAGTCACCGATTATAATGTAGGGTGGGGAAAACGAACTAACAAGACTCTCCCACTTATCTTTTGTTAAATACCCTGGAATGTAAATACAGTAAATGTGTAACCAGACTTCCTGAAAAAAAGTGACTAATTCAATAATTGCGACACCATCTTTATGGCCCAAATAGTTTATAAAATGAGGAATACCCGATTTTACTACCACTAAGTTACCGCCACCATGACTTTCTCTATTATTTACATAAACTCTTGATTTAGGAAAATTAACTACAGTATTATCATTTAAAAAAGTTTCACACAAAGACATAATATTCGATTTCCTTTGTAAAAGAACAGCATCCTCCCAATTTGCCATCAAACCCCTAACGTTCCAATGAAGGATACTAAGGTTATTTTTATTAAGTTGTGACATTTAGATCGAGGACGGAGGAAAACCTTTCCACCAACTAGTAGTGTCCACCAGCCAGGAAGGCGTATGTGACATACGCGATTTCATTAGCAAGAGGGTATCTTCAATACTCTTTGGCTCGTACTGGTTTTTTGTAACTTCTAAAAGTGACGTTATAAACAACTTTAAACAATGTCCCCCTAACTCTTCAGCTTTTAGAATGCCTGAATCAGTGCCTACTATCGAGAGATGATCAGCCTGTTGGAAAGATTCTTTGTTTTGAGGTAATGTACCTTTTTGTACTATCAATCCGTTACCCGTATCCACTGTTGACACTGGAGCAGCAAAAGAAGGAGACTCTGGCCACTCAGTGTTTGAAGCAAGAAATGCGTCAAAACCTGACGACTGTCTTATTGGGGAATGATAAGAAAAAATTGGAGACAACTCTTCCCTCCCACAAGTAGTACATGCTATTTTTACCGAATTTTCATGGATGTTGTTGACATTAGATTCTTCTAATAAAGGATTACTTGCAAGTTGATATGATTGAGAAGTGCCTTGAGAATTGCCTTGAGAATTTTGTGCAGCACCAGTCATAGGAGTTTTTACCAAAGTCGCAGAAGCATAGGATTGGTGCATAGGAATCGACGCTCCTAATTCCATATCAGTAAGACGTTTTGCCTCATAATACGAGATGTATAACGAAACCATTTTACTTCTAATCAGAGACTCATATTTAAAACGGTCACAGCCTTTATAGTAAGAGGAATGATTTCCATTACAGTTTGTGCATATAAATTGGGCAGATGTGCACACAGCTCTTAAATGTTCTGGTGATAGACATTTCGAACATAATTGCTTACTAGTACACCGCTGACTTGAATGTCCTAATTTATGACAAAGAAAACACTGCAAGGGCCTAGGAGGAGGTCTTGAAACTGGAAAAGACTCATTTTCAAATTTTATTCTTTCAGGGGGAGTTGGTACATCAAAGTATATCAAAAGTTTATCGAAAAGAGCACCTTCATAAGGAGGGGCAAATTGCCTTATGCCTGTAATTATATTTCCAACATCTGCACTTACTTGCAGCTCTTCTAATGTTACAGTTCTTCGGATACCATATATGAAGCCCACTGATGAAGTCAAGAAGTTAGGTATTTCATAAGACAACTGGAATACACCAATGTTTGTGAATCTCAGGCAAGATTTTGCTTTATTTTTTGACTCAAATTTTACCAGAAACTTTCCGGATCTTAATTTTGTTACTATCGGCGAAAATCCAATCAACGATGATAAAGTGCGACGAAATAAACCAGGAGATATATCATTTGATTGTGTATTAGGAGCTTTATCAGAGTTCGCTTCTACAGAAGCTGAATCTAACACTTCTGTACGGGCCACGGAAACCAGGAGCCAAGGTCGAGCAGCTTGCTCAATCTTTCTCTCAAGAATTTGCCTCGCTTGGGATAAATTTGATTTTGCATTACTTGAAATATTTGACATAGTAGGGGCGGATTCATTAACAGAAGGACTACTCCCAGTAAGGTCAAGATCCATTTGTATACTATTCAGAGCTAATGTTGATGATGACGACGACAGCAGAGGTTCAGAAAGTTTGTTCTTCGATTTTTCTTTTTTATCTTTTTCTTTTTTATCTGTGGGAAATTTTTTCCCCAATCTTTTCTTTATATTCTTTTTAATTTTGGCCGAAATAGATGGCTGCTCCAGAATATATTTAATAAGAGAGGAGTCAGGAAGACTTTCTAACTCGTCCTCAACCGAGTTTTGATAAAGAGCCGAATTTTTTACTCTTTTGTCTGGTAAAGAATAATCATCAACAAGTTTGCTTTTCCCTCCCGTTCTCCCTTCCGAGGAGGACCGAGGGACACGCGTGGGGGGAGGGTCCCCCATCGCGGGCGTCAACAAGACTATCTATAGCCTATATAAAGAAATTCAGTCTCTATAACGTCAAGTAAGTATACTTAAAAACTTTATGTTAATCTGAATATTCTAATAATCCTTAACAATACTACTTAAATAGCGCTAAAGCACAATACTCTAAGAGTTTAAGGATATAATAGCTTGTAGTAATTGAAAAGCTAAGATCCCGACGACAGCTGCTGCGGAGCTCCAAGCAGGCGCCCAAAAACCGATTCAACCAATGTCACTTTAAACTTAATCAATTTGCAACTCATTCTCCATGGATGGAGCCATCATCGGAAAAGACGCCATTATTCCAGAAACATCCAAAACCCAAGTCCAAGGGGAATCTTTTAACGTAACAGTGAATTGCCAATTATTATTTAATTGTTATTATCATAGGGGATTTGAAATTGATTAGGCGTTGCTTTGTGTGTTATTTTATTTTTTTTTGCTTTAGTCAAGCCTAAATACCATTGAGCTTAAGTTTATTATTTTTTTTTTATTTACTCCACGTATGTTTTTGGAATAATTAACGAAATTCTTTTTTTTTTTTTTGTTTATTTTATGTCTTATCTGATCTGGCAATAAATAGCTGGTGCCTGTAAATTACGTTTTTTTTTTCACTCATTGTCGTCAAGCAAATTTTCATCCTGAAAGGGAGAATATAATTGTTAAGCATTTACTATACGATCACGGGGGAGGAGATATATTCTTTTAACAATCACTGGTTTAGTTATTGGTGGGGTATATCTTATTATCTTTTAGGCCATCACGAAACTATCGGGTTATAGATAGTTAATTAGACGGTAAGAATAGGTAGGTAAATATACCAATAAAGAAACGTTACACCATCACAAAATCAAACGTGACTTACATTGGATTCGTGCCCATTTCTTCATTTGGCAACTATAACCGTAAACGACAGATTCATTGTTTTTGCTGATGTTGTAGATGTTGTTCACTCGTTTCTTTCTTTTCAAACTCACAACCATAACCTTCTACCTTATCTCTTTCACATGTTGTACAGGGTCAATAAACAACATTAGAAAAATGATTTCGAACATTTTCAGATTTGCTCAATAGACTTATAATGGGAACAATAAACGACTATAACTCGGAAACTCCTTGATGTCTGCTGCTGATATTTGTCACGCACTTATCCAAGGACCTCGTCATTGTTTCATACAAAATTAACTTCCTCTTTTACGGTCTCTTGTGAGTACACCGATCGCCCCGTTTACAAATCCATAGTCCACATCGATATTGAAAGCCTCCTAATTCGAGAATACCTATCTTCACTTCGATCTAATTCACTTCTGCAGCCATAACCATTAATTTTATTACAGGCAAAACAACTTATTACACATGATGGCATTCTTGTTGGGAGCATCAAAGCTGTTGTTGCGATGAAACAGCCTAACTACATTGGGCAAATTTTTCATGCACCATTGTTTACTTTTAAATCTTCTCTTAATCAACTGCTTTCTCCCGAAGAATGCAATCTTTCACCATTGCCGATCTTGGTCAGTCTAATTGAGAATATTCCATTACTTTGGCACATCACTCGTGACAAGAGTAATGAATTATCTATGATATTGGGCATCACTTGTGTGAACTGACCATGCTTATCTTATTAATTATTACACATTTCACAGAAAGGAATTGGCAATGATGAGGTTTAATGTCCATGATTAATTTCTATCGTAAATATTTTGCCAATGCCAGCAGTACGGGCCAAGTACATATGTATGCATTCGCTATCGCGTATACATATTCTGCGTATAAATTCTAAGATCAACTCTCTCTGTCACATTACTCTGCAGATGTTTGGACATCACATTGCCACACTTTCTTACAAGTGTGATAGCCTTGTCGGCCTCATATTCGAATTTATCATTGTTCTCATAACCCGCCTCGCCAAGAACACTTCGCATGTACTCATCTTTCATTTTGTTCTCTTTGCAAGTTGTTTGGAATGTCATCGTCTTTCTTGCACACTTCTCTAAGTTCTTCCATCAATGCATCTATATCTGTTGCTTTCACATTCTTTCCTTTTGGCTAAAATGTTCACCTCGTTCACATCATACAATTGGATGAATTTGTGTACATTGTAACGACCTACGGGCAGGCGTGGCGTTGCGCGTCACTTACCTGTAATATTAACTTGGCCCTGCACGAGATGCGTACTTTATATATCATGAAATAAAACCTGCTGACTCCGTGTCAGCTGCTCCGTCGACGTCGATCGTATAGTGGATTAATCTTTACACTCAATCGCTGCTGCTTATACTATCTTATTCTATCTTTCAGAATACTCGGCTCTTCCTAATTAATCAGTTATGGCTCCATTTACCTAATAACTACCCCTGGTGGCTCTTACTCATGTGTATAATATTCCAACCCCCACACCATTAACCGAATCCCAGCGATAATCAATAAACAAAAGATCGTTGTATCACAGACTATATATGCATTTTACCTTGAGTGGGTATCTGTATACTTATTTCTTACAGGTGAGGGCTCTTAACGGCTCCGTTTCACCTTGCGTTAAGTTAAAGCTGGGCTACCGCCTTTCATGTAGCGAACGCAAGGGAAGAAATGCACTCATTTATTGTCTAATAGCAATAGTCGGAGATACAGGTCATAAAAACAAGCAAAATAAGTAATCTTAGGTTCTTAGTTTGAGCTAGAACATACCATTATGATGAACACACAGTATACCCAGTGATCTACTCCTTCATACCTCCCATTTATAGAAGAATAGATATCGTAATCTAAATTAACCATTAATAGCCCAGTCAAGAACATATAAGGATTTCCCCACTTTAGTGCCTTCCCACTCCTGATTTATTAAGGTATTCAAAAAAACTTTAATTCTAATAGCAAATTGACACACTCAGATAAGTGTATAATTATAAATGCAAAGGAATATTTATTAAAACAAATTTATAATTCAAATACATTAACCAGAAAACAAATCTATGCCTAGGACTTAGCTCATCTGTTAGAAACTCTATTTAAATTAATTTCCATGTCTAGAGAACATACCATGTAATAAAAAAAAATGATATAGGAACAATCTAATTATACTTCACTATATAAATCACTCACATTAAACTGTCTTATTCTCACTTTAGCCCAGTCCCCCTTTTGTTCGTTTGCTTCACACCATTTACTATAATACTTAATTCTGCCAACATCACCTTACTATCTAGATATATTGCGTCTTTCTTAAACTGCTGAAGATATATTGGAATTCACATTTTTACGCGTGGGCCCATATATGATAACGAAAGCTTTCACTTATCTGACGCTTCACTACGTTTATTGTTTGGACGGTGGTCCCCACTCATTGGCTCCATCGACGATCAATATCGCTCTGCTCGGCTCCACGTGCCTTTCCCGACGTCTGATCGGCTCTGCTCCGCTGAGGTTGTCGCCCTCCTCCGTTCTCACGCCGTGCTTGCATGCACTTCCACTCGGTGGGCTGCTCCTCCGGGGTCGTACCCTAGGAACGTGGCTCTCCTCTCACTGCATCGAAGCTCGCCATACAGTATTCGGGGTGGTCGTAGTTCAGCTTCATGTTATCTAACTCTCAGCATTTCTCCTTTTTTTTTTTACTGTTCGAAAATTTACGTCTGGTCACTGCCGAGTCCCGTGTAATAATAATTGATTTTCTTTCCTTCTCTCTCCGCTACCGTGAAGCCCTTGACCTTGATTACTATTGTTCCTCTCCGTCCGTTCCAAGAATTACGTTCCGGCGTTGTCGGTTGCCCTGGCAACGTCTTTCACACCCTTCTCCTCATTGTCCTCAAAGTTCACACTTAATCCCTGATTTAATTCCTTCGTTAGGCCTAGCCTGCTATCGATCTCCATATTCGATCAGTTTCTTACATATAAAGTTCCTTAATTCTTTACTTAATAAAAGTACAAACTATAAAATTTCCTATATTGTGTCACTCCTATATTTGTAATACATTATAACATTATATCATAAAACAAATTACTCTTCTTTCTGAGGGTATCCTTTTGCTTTCTTTCTGTTCGATCTCCCCTTAATTTAGATCTTTCTATTCTATCATATCTGTTTTACTTTTTCATCACTTATCTTTCTTCCCTTGGCTAGGAATGGTTTTCTTTTCTACTAACCCTATTATTCCCCTTTTGTCGTTACTCTTACTAACATTACAAATATTTTTCACTGCTGTGTGTTCACCATTATCTGTTTGTAACTAACACAAACATGTGAGCTACAGCTTTCATGTTTGTAGTGACGGGACGTGTGGAATATCAATTACGATATTACGCACGCGTCGTCACAACATCTAATACATCTACAACTTCATTGCGAATTGGATAGATCAACGCATCCATTTCAGGCTAGTAATTGATTGTCTCATCGATGCTATAATGACTGTATCTAATCACTCTGTACCCACATTTCTGCTGTTTGAACTAAAAATGTCATAGACTCCATCGTTTTCTTATCAGTATTTTGTTGTTCAGTGGCTTCATGGCCATCTGTATCATCAACATCTTTTCTCTTGATATGTCTTATATTCATTACCTGTGTATAACATGCAATAAAATGAGCTAGACTTATGCTATCTAATTCTGCCGGTCTCTCATCATATTTTTGATTCATAGATTTAGCCTGTTGAATTTCCATCTAAATCTTCTTTGTCCATCACTGCACGTCTCTTCTTAGCTTTGCGTATCTGTTCTGGCAAAACGGTCGAAATGTTGGCGACTAGTCTACAAATGTGGCTCATGAAATGGTTGACGCAGAAGATACTACATCCGGCTTCTTAGGCACACAACGGCTCCAGTTATATTACAAGCTGAGTAATAATTCATGGAGAGGGAGATTATAGATCATCTGATTTGCTTTGTTTAACATATTTTTCATTCAATGAATAATAAATTCAATGTAAATGAAAAGCTTCCATTTTAATCCTATAGAGCACAAAAGATTAGTCGCCGTTGATTTTGTCGATTAATCTCACTCAGTAGTATTATTCTCATCGAAATTGCTAAAACCTCAGCGTGTCTAATAGTTTTAAATTTGTTCTACAATGAATGCACAGCATGAAATCATTGACATTGGACTGATGAAACTGATAGAGCAAACATATCACACTACTGTTATGTGGGTGCTTTATGTCCTTCTCAAACTAAAATCTATTATAAACATTACATGAATATCCAAATTCATTGTTAATGAATATAAAACGAAATATGAATTCAGTCTTCAAAATTTTTGCATATATGTCGCTCCTTACTTAAATCATATTTGATGGAGATGCTGTTAATGTTGACGGTTATGGCTCGTTATGGACTTCCACTGGTTGAATTCTATCACTACATGTAGAAACGTTTTTATGTAATCAGATATGTTATTTGCGTCGAACTTTCAGTTATTGGCGCATTCATATCAAGCTATAGTTCACCTTGGCGGCGCGATGCCTCAACTTTGAGGCGTTCCTGTTGAGGCCAGTGACACTCAACATCGGACATCCGACATCGGACATTAGGCATAAATTTGGAAATTCTGTAATTTTTGCGAAATTTCCACAATTCGAAGGCCGATATTTTAGACACTATTAAATATTGATGTTGAAATTTAAGCCATTTTATAAAGTGCAGAAAGATAAAACAAATGACATCTCAAATGTCGTGTTAGCACAAACGAAGCCAGAGCTAGACTATTTTAATATCAGCCATAGAGCAGACTTCCTGACTCAAATTTGCACTGCGATTGCGTCAGCCAATGAGGGCAGCACGAAATCAGTGATGGTCTAAAACATGCTTTGTTCTATACTCTTATCGAATGCGATATCGGTCATTCTTCTATCTTTATTAGTTTTCACGTTATTAAAGTTTTCGTGATCAACACTTTTCGTGACATTCACGATTTAAGCGTGGCATCCTAGTCTCGAAACGTAAGACGTATTCTACTTCAATAAGTGGAACCTTGACAGCCCTGATGGCTGGGCATATTATTGGCATGATTTGCGAAAAGAACCCCGAACCCGTTTTGAACGACAACAGGGAGGTGGATCACTCATGACATGGGGTGCTTTTGCATTCAACGGAATGACAATGTTGGCCTTTCTCTCTGGATGACAAAAATCTGAAAACTACCAGGAAACATTGCAAGACCATCTCCTGCCATTTGCCGTTCAACTTGCGGAAGAAAATTGGGAATTCCAGCATGACAACGCGCCAACACACTCATCGAAGTCCACCCGCGACTGGTTACAGTCAAAGCAGATTAAAGCCATGACTTGGTCAGCAAGAAGCCCTGACCTAAACCCATAGAGAATCTATGAGGGGTCATGACTAGATTAGTCTACACCTCAGGAAAGCAGTATGAAACCGTTCATGCCTTAAAAGCTGCAATTGAGAGCAGTTGGTACGGTCTTGATCCATGACTTTACCAAAACTTGATACTCTCCATGAAGGATCGCGTTTTTGAGGTCACCAAATCTAATGGAAAACACATTGGTCATTAGCATTACAAATACAGTAAACCCCTTTAATTCGTGCCTCCATTAATTCGAAATCCCGCTTAATTCGTAATTTGAAAGAGATATTGTCTGAAATCTGGTAATTCATTATCACTTACTGTACATTTCTTCCTCATATTTCGAAAAATCCCCGATATTTTGTGACATATGAATATGTCCCTGCTGATATAAACGCGTTTATATCCGCGTGGATATATAACCTTATGTTAATTTGTTTCAAAATTATAAAAGAGGGAATAGGGAATAATCAGGCTGGGGGTTGGATGAAGGTGATGAGAGAGATAGAACGAGCAAAATGTCTATGTTATTAATTGAGAATATTTATTTCGTTTACTTTTTTTCTTTCCTTTTATTTTGTGACATATTAAAATATGTCACGACATGCTTGGAATAAGTTTCCAAGCATGTGTTGTTCTTTTTCTAATTTTACCAATTACTGAAACGGCGACATGGAAGATTAACCTATAATATTTATTTGAAAACTATGTAAAAGATAATGTGATTTCTTTTTGATACTTTCTTATGTAAAATTTTGTATACTTGAATATTTTTTTTCTTTTTGCTTTGGACAATCGGTGTTTTAGGCCTCGTTCCTAGCCCTTTGTCTTTGTTAGTTTTGGCGGGAAAAAATTTTTACCGATAAGAAAAGGGGGGAGGTGGTGATTAGTCATAGGGATTAAGGGAGCGGGTGTGGGAGCGAGCACCTGAAACACCGATTGGCTTGATTATGATTTATTTTTGTGTTTTTCTGCGGGACTTTACAAAAAGCAAAACGTTTTGGAAGAAAGTAAAAAAAGAATTAAAGAGAGAATCGACACAGCTGACGACGACAAGACGTGTGTATCGACCGACCATGTGACTGCGTAGCAGGAGGGAGCGTGCTAGCATTCGGCTCCGCGCCGGGCAGCCGAGACACGGCTTGCTTCGGCGTGGAGGCCTGACAGATACGATATATAATTCGGAAGGCGCAAGACGGCTACGGGAAAATTACCACAGCAATCACGAGGAAATGGAGCCCGAGAGAAATCATGTGACGGCGGAGATGGCATCTGCGGTTTTCGAGGCGGCAAGTGGAAACCACCGGCTGTTGGACGGCTAAAGGTGAATCGGCGGGAGGCCGCGCTGGCGGGGTAGTTCGTGGGCACGTCGTGGGGCACAAGCGGCGTAGCGAATTGGAAGCCAGGCGGACCAAGCAAAGAGAAGCGGACAACGACGGCAGCGGTGGGGAGCACGAGTCCCTTGGAGGCCGAGGTGTGTGTCGGCGGCTTAGCATGATGTTGGACGGAACTCTAAGGATGTATACAGCTAAGTGGAAATACGACTTAGAACTGCGGTATAAGTGTCGAATAGAATTTCGTCGAAGTATTTAAAGTTATGCATAACTGGGGATTAAGTTTATGAGGGTAGGGATTTTCCGATGTTTCATTAAATGTCTTATAATTTCTTAAAATGTGCGCCATATTTTGTTTTCTTTTTTTTTATGCCACTCCAAGGCTTACTTATTTAATTAAGATTAGTCTACGTAGACTCCATTTCTATTAATTAATTTATGCTAATGTATCAAATAAAACGTTCTCTTTTTTTTAAATCTTCCATGTCTCTAGTTTCCTTAATTTTAACCGAAATGCGATAAAGGGGGTTTATTTAATTTATCTATTGAGGGGTTATAAAGTTATTGCGGGCACAAGTATTCTAGTTTTATTTTTTCTTTATCAAGTCACTATACGATAACTGGTAGGGTACAACTCCGGATGATGCGAGTTGGGATGAGAGACGTAAAGGGGGGGGGGGTTGCTATTAATGGCGGACAAATAGCTAGGATCCTCATACGTCACAATTTCATTAAGTGTTCAGATGTACATTTTTGGCAATTCGCTGTAGGCTTAAAAAGTACGGTTACGAACCACCAGGAAATAAGGGGAGTAAATTTATTTTTTTTTTTTTGATGGGGGGGAGGAGAGAATCGCGATAGGAAGGGAAGGGAATATAGAACAAAGGGGTAGAGGAAATTCCGGGAAAATGACAAATTCAAGGTTAGAGTTCCTTGGCAGAGAGAAGAGGAAATTCTAGGAAAGAAAAGGGTATTTCTTTTCTTGAAAGGAGAAATAAGGAAAGAAAAGAGCAGATGCAATTTGGCAGTCGACAGAGAGAGATGAAATGTAGCAGTCGAAGGGAGCAGATAAAAAAAAAGGTAGTGGAAAAGGAGTGTGAGAAGGAGCGAGTGTACATAGAGTCGACAGAAAGACGAAGGAGATGACAGAGAGCAGCGATCGCATCGTAGCGAATACAGCGACAAAAGAAAAGCCATTGTCTGAGCAACACTAGGAGGTCAGGGCGATCTTCTACCCAGGACAAGTGGGCGACATCGGTATAGCCGGCGACCAAGGGAAAGGCGAGGTGCAACCAGCAGCCAGCACGCCGGAGCCATAGCCGAGGGCGACGACCGATGCGAGCGGCGGACGGACGGATCGCCGGGAGAGAGCTGGACCAACACCGGTAAGCTGGGACCGTACGTAGCGTAAGCACTATTACTCGGTGGGGCAGGACGGGGCGAGAAGGCGTGCCTTGTGGGTTCTAGCAAGACGCTTCTCGAGTCCTGAGCCGGTGGTAGTGGCTAATACGTGGGACGGTTTCAGCGGACAACGGGAGAACTAGCTACGTGGGCGGCACGGCGGAACCCTTGCGGAGGCGGTACGACGGGGTCGGTGGAGTCCGACGGCGTCGGTGATATATTGACAAAGGAGACGGCAACAACAGTTCGACACAAGCCGGGATCAAGCTAAAGAAGATAAGGTAGTGAACGTTTTAATTTGGGCCCACGCGAGTGAAGTAACTTTATACGGAAATTGTTTGTTATTTAGAATTGTTTTTTTGTTAACGAACAGTAATGGACAGTGATTTGCTAAAATAAGGAGCTAATGAGACAATCGTATAGGCTAGATAGTAAACTAAAGCTTCTGATGCTGGGGAACTCTATGAGTAATTTTTTTCTTAGTTTATTAGGGGATTTAGAAAACGGGACTTTTTTTTGTTGTTTTATGCGACAGCGAGTTGCCAATCAGTATATAATTGCTTGTTATTATAATAAGGTTTGGGATTGATTAGGCTTTGCCTTGAACGTCACTTTTATTTGCTCGTATATCTGCGTGAGCTTTCTTTTTTATTTAATGCAGCCAGAATACCACTGACTGTAGTTTATGTAGATTAAGTTAAATATTATTAGTGTTTTGTTATTATTTTATTTTCAAGTATGGTGTTAATTTAACCAACCAAATAGCGGTTGTTTCTCTTTTGATGTTATATTATTTTTTTTCTTGTTTTTCTTTGTTTATTTTGTTTGACCTGGTAATAAATAATTAAAGACCATAATCTATGTTTAGTTCCGTTCATTGCTATCATATAAATTTTCAGCCTGAGGGGGGTAGGCAGTGGAGGTAGGGAGTCACTATACGATCACGGGGAAATAAAAGAGGGTTTAGAAAAATTAAAGAGGAGAGGACATAAGTAGACGGTGAGTATAGGCTAATATATCTACAATAAGATTATAGCAAGGTAAGTTACGCCGTCACAATTTCATAATTCGAAACAAAATTTTACCTTAATTCGAAAAATCTCATCATTCAAATTTAAAACTTTCATGATTTTTTGAATGAAAACATCACCCTCTTCGATCACACTCGTTATATGCAGAAAATCGTAAAATCCTGCTTGTTAGACAACTTTAATGCCCACAATCTCCATGATCTTGTACTGCCCAACATCGAGCTCTTTTGTTTTTTTTTGTTGTTTTTTTTAACCAGCAAACACACCTCTATTTCCCAACCATTGGACCAAGGAGTGATTAACAATACAAAAGCCTTCTACAAGCGTGACTTGCTGAACTTTTACTGGGCCCAAATTAATTCTGAAGACAACACTGACTCTGAGAAACTGAGGCAGATCAGTTTGTATCAAGGCATTTGCCTCTTCAAATCAGCATGGGATAACGTCAAACAAGAAACGATTGCCAACTGTTTTTGTAAAGCCCTGCCTAACATTCATACTGACCGAGTTTTGCAAGAAATGCCAGTTGTGAACATGGAAAACTCAGACCCTAGTGCCCCATCAGCAATTATGACTGGACTGTTTCCGGATCAGGTGTCATTTAACGATTATCTTAAAGCGGATGATGAATTACTCGTTGGAGACCCTTGTTTTGACTGCCAGACCATCGGCTCAGTAAACGATGCCGAAGTTGAAGATGTATCATTGGATCAGTCACCAGGCGATGACGACAAATCTGATTATGTGCTTGAAGATCCTGAGCCACTCGTGACGAATTCGCAAGTCATCAGTGCCATCTCTATTCTAATTCGTCACTGCCATCATCCAAACAGCTTTGGAACGCTTGAAGACAGCTCCTGTTTTACCAACTATCTCAATAAAGCCATCAAGGCACAAATCACCAAATCAAAATCAGCACACATTCGAAACTTTTTTCAAACTCACGTAATTTAAGTGATTTTGTAAATGATTTAAAGTGCTAATTTTCCATTTGCTTTTAATTTTATGCTTTTAAGTTATATTGTATTCGTCCTTGAATTTTGCTATTATTTGTTGTAATCATTTTTACTCATTCATTTAGCAAAATATACAGGTTATTCTGCTTAATTTGGAAATAATTAAAAAAAAAATGAATTTCCCGTTATTTCTTAATTCGAATTTTTTTTTTTACACTGTGACGGAATGTTAATGCTATGGCGTCCCAATGCATTTTGTGACGCAACAACACCCTCGCTCTGCACTTAATTCACTAGCTAGAGACTACTCTATTAATTTAACTAAGCACATCATTACCATCAACTATCGTTTGGTCCCCATTCCCCCTGGTACGGCTAGCGCGCTCGCTCTATTTTTGCCTTCGCCTGCCTATTCTTGCCTAGCTGTCTCCCATTACAAGACTCGCGGCTGGTTCACGGCACCAAATGTTACGTTGCGACTGCACTTGTGATGTCACGTCACTAATTGTTGGACTGGTTTGGCTCTTACCTCCCCTCTTCATTATATGATTCCCTAACCGTGACAATCCTTACTTAATTAAAGAGCACCCGCAACACACGTTAAATCCTAACTTGTACTCTCTTGATATTACCTACACTACCTCTCAATTCCCTCTGTTGCTTACTTAGATCTAACACTACAACTTATTCTTAAACTCTCTTACCTGTGCCGCAATTATTTTTCTTTTTTATTTCGATTGTATAGTGGTAGTTACCTTTTTTCCTTCCCCCCATATATTATTATAAGGCCAGTTAAATTTACCCCAAGACAAGGATCCAAAAAAAGACGGAACAACTTACACCCTAGTTCCCGTTATTAACACCATCCCATTTACTCTTTATTCTGCTCCTGGTTGCAGGTCGGACTTATAAAAAAAATTTTTTTTTTACTTCCCCTTTTATGCTAGTCAATAATATGCACTCAGTTTTACCCAAAGTGTAACAATTATATATCAACAATTTAGCCCTAAAGGTAAATTTTAAACAAGACAACTTCAACACTTCTATATGTAAAACATTTATTAGATAAGCAATAAAATAAGTAAAAAAAAATAAACCGTTACAGACACAAGAATTATTCTCCTCCCCCTTCCATTAAAATATTCTCACAATAAAATAAAAAAAAACAACAACATATATCATACTTTATCAATCCTTTTACATAACATAAGATTAGTATATTCTTACACCACTAGATTTTTCCCTCTCCCTTGTTTCTCTGTTAACATAAACTTCTTAGTTTCATAATTTGACTGTTTCTCTCTCTCTCTCTCTCGACTTACTTACTAACTACAATATTTTTTACTTATCTAATATAGACACAATGAGCAAGAATGTCTTAGTCTCAAGGCTAACCCCAGTCCTCCTTCCTTAATTATAATTATCACACTCTGTAGTCTGAAATACTTTCCGTGCAGGCCTGTAATTTTAGTTTTGTGCACTTATCTGTTACATTGATGCATCTGATGTCGACATGGTGATTCCAGCTGAATTACGTGGGATACGATCACTTTCTTTCTCCTCGGATTGTCGCGGGTTCTGGCCGATACGTCGGGGTGCGTTGATTCCTTCCCTTTCTCAGTGTCGATGCTGCTCCGGTCGCGCTACGCGGTCAGGCCTGCCTAGCATTGCTGCCTCCACATGTCCTTGCTCTCAAGCGCAGTAAATGAGAGGCGCACGCTGAGAGAGACAGCACAGGTCAAACACAACTAGGTACCCCGGCTCAGGTGGCTCGATCCCGTTTCTTGCCGTGTACCCCTGTGTTCTAGTCACCTGTTGCCAAACCGCTGACCACATTCGCTTAGCCCTTGCTTGCTCACTTGTCGTCGTGCGGGATCGAATAGGCCCACCCGGCCGTCTGGGTCGCTGGTGCCGTCGTCTCGCCCGTCGCCTCCCGTTTGTCGATCTCTCATTCCTCCAGCTGCTCGTTGTCGTTACACGCTTTGAAATCTCTCGATCATCTCTTTCTTCTCTTTTCGTATATCATTTCCTCTCCACCTTGACCTTGATTTTCATTGTTCCTACTTCTGTTTCTCAGAACTTGCTCTTTCTTCTTTCGTTGTCTGGGCAACACCACACCTTCATTCTCTTGCTCATTGTTCATACTTTTCGTCTACTAATCCTTACACAAAGTGGGCTCTAGGCCAATTTTTCCTAACTTGTGTAAATTACACAAAAATATGAATAAATATTTTCTCCCAGTGATATACGAATACAATTTTTTTTTTTTTTTTTTAAAGTCGAGAGAGATCAGCCATTCACCCATTGGGTCCAATTGAGTTGTATTCTTTTGTAAGCGTTCAAACCCCGAAAATTTTGATTAATATAGCTTATTCAAAAACTCCCCAACTCCCTTCTTATTCCTTGATATTTCCAAAATGTCTCCACTACACGATCTTTATCTATTACTTTTATTTTCTGTGCCAATCATTCATAATACAGATATGCCTCTTTAGCATATCTGTAGTGTCGGGCCGTGTACGATAATTTAATATCGTGCACGTCCCGTCACAAAACTTTACACAGTAGTTTTCGAATTAAAGGGGTTTTACTGTATTGCAATCGAGTGTAGCTTACTTTCTTTTTTTGTTAAAAATGTAACTCTTCCTATACTTTTGGGATAGCAGTTTTTGTTTTTTTTTCAAATTCCATAAACAATGGTTTGTTCTATCCTCATCTGCTTTGTTTATACTATTTTTCATAAGGATGTTTTGTTTACCA
Source organism: Rhysida immarginata (assembly GCA_023313115.1). Taxonomy (NCBI): domain Eukaryota; kingdom Metazoa; phylum Arthropoda; class Chilopoda; order Scolopendromorpha; family Scolopendridae; genus Rhysida; species Rhysida immarginata. The sequence goes on from JAHWFO010105721.1 coordinate 29,686, forward strand.
AATTTAATTCTTTCGTTTCACATGCTCTTACTATATTACAAGTGGTTCTGTCCGACCATTTGGTCAGCTTCTGAATGCTGCGTGCTAATTCAACGAAGTCAGCAATTTTAATGCTACCTACCTCTCCTGTGAATTTTGGTAACAAATCCGCATAGTCTATAAACGATTGTGATGTGTGTATATTAACACTTTCCATATCTGTGTCTGTTGGCGTGGGGGTCATGTTGATCTAGGGGTAAGGGGGAAGAAAATGATTTCACGTGTGCTAATCGCTAAATGTTTCAATATCAGAACCAACTGAGAAATTGTTTCACAGCAACAAGATTAACCAATCGTAATCTACATGTTCATATCAGTGAATAAACTGTCTCGCGTTACCTAATTGTATTGTACAAATCAAACTACTTCTCTAAGAAAAATTGCAGGGTTTTGAAATGTGTATGAGTTTCTCAATAACACATTCGATTCTTAACTGTCGCGGACGCCAGTGCGACATATGGAAGAAGAAATGTGAATGTTCTTATCCCAAAGTCAATTAAATTTAAATTGTTGCGGACGTCTGTGTGACGTATGGTAATAAGAATAAATTCCCTGCGTTTACTTGAATTATAAATAAAAGGGTTGTTGCGGACGCCAGTGCATAAGCACGATTTTGGATGCTTCTCTAGCAGTTAAGAGATATCCAGAAATGAGTTGATTGAACTCAAGAAAATAAAATGAGAGCTCAAAATAGCTTTCTATTAACCAGCCTAATAGTTAATAAATAAAAATGAAAAATAAAATAATAATTAACAAATAACAAAATAATTAATAAATATATAAGTAAA
>JAHWFO010105723.1:0-21237 GCA_023313115.1 Rhysida immarginata
AGACTTTGTGAATATGAAAGCAGTATCCATTGTCATTAAAGATGTTGACGTTGGTGAGGTCAAGTTTACTTCCTTGTATAACCCGCCAGAGCACAAGCTTGACCCTCGCGACCTCGATGAGGTTTTTCCGGACCCATTTCAGTTGTTATGGCGGGTGATTTATATGCGAAGCACCCTCACTGGAATTCTAGGTACACAAATCAGAACGGCTCAGTACTCTATAGATACATGTTAGATCAGATAGGCACTTCTATCGTCGGCCCCTTAGAAGATACATACTAGTGTGATCACTCACATGTTAATGACGTGCTTGACATAGCTGTCCTCAGTGTTTTTCAAATCATACAACATCTACACAGTAAATGCCTTATCATCTGATCACCTCCCTGTTGCTCTAAATTTCGAGGAGATAAATAACGATCTGAGGGTAAATCTTCGTTACAAGCAGGACTGAAAATTATTTAGAGAACTTCTAAAAGGATAGTAGCATTTCATATCAGGACCCAGACAGTAGCAATGACATCGACGAAAATGTCAAAAATGTCACTCGCACCATTATCATGGCTTCCGATGCTAATGCTTCTCTAGTTGATTGCAAGCGGCCAGACCATCTTGAACTTCCTCCCATCATCAGACTGGCCATTCATGAAAAAAAACTTTCAGAAGACTGTGGCAGCGTACCAGGCTCCCGCATTTCAAGACGAAGTACAGCAGACTATTGCACAAGGTCAGCGGAATCAAAAGTAGAATGACAAAATCAAGAGTCTGTCCGTCCAAGACAATTCTCTTGGGAATACTGTCAGGGCCCTTAAAAGCAACAGGGCCATTGAAGTCCCTACTCTGTTTATAGAAAGTGGCGATTTTGTTAGTAGTGACCAGGACAAAGCTCAACTTATCGCTGACTTATTGAAGAGTCAATTCACTACGCCCAAGGAGGACTGTCTGTTTAATATTATTCGTGAAGTCAAAGACGTGTGTGACAAGTATGACTTCTCTCAACGCGCCCTAACTCCTCATAATATCATTGGCACCTCTGAGATGTTGAACATCATTAAGCGCCGGAAAAACAACAAAACAGCCGGCATCGACACCATCACCAACAGTGTTCTTAAGAATTTGCCTCCTAATGTTGTTCGCATTATCAATAGGGTCATGAATGACTGCTGGTTTAACGGCCACTTCCCTAGTGCCTGGAAGGACTGAATCATCCTCACCATTCCCAAGCAGGGACTTGAACCTGCTCTTCCCGTCAGCTATAGGCTCATTAGCTTACTGCCAATGCTCTCGAAAGTCTTTGAGAGAACTATTCTCAAGAGGTTCAACGACTTCTGCGAGGCAAACAACCTCATTCGTGCAGAGCAATTCGGCTTCCGCAGAGGTCACTCCTGTCAGCTCCAGGTATGGCGACTTGTTGCTGAATTGAACAGTCCTCTCAATCTTTCGTTGTTTCGTGGTATCGTCTTTCATGACGTTCAAAAGGCCTTTGATCACGTCTGGCATGACGGACTCATTTACAAAATGATTACTTGTCGCTTCCCTGATGACCTAATTGCCTTGGTTCGCACCTTTCTGACAAATAGGACCTTACGTGTTAAGGTTGGTGACTCCTTGTCTGTCCCTTGCAATGTAAATGCTGGTGTTCCCCAAGGCTCTATGTTGGGACCTACTTGTTCAATTTCTTTATCCACGACTTTCCTAAGTTTGCAAAGTGCAATCTTTACTTGTTTGCTGATGACGGGTCCATCATGACTTGGGCACGTAATCCAGTCCTCCTCATCAGTCGTCTACAGAAAGCTTTATATCAGTGCGAGAGCTGGTTCTCTAATTGGAGCTTGCAGCTCAATGTTAACAAGTTTAAAGCCATGTTCATCACACGCAAACGCAAAAACCCTCCAAGGCCCCTTCATCCTATATGGTAGGAAGCTTGAGTGGGTTAAAAAATATAAGTACCTCGGAGTTGTGATTGACTCCAAGCTCAAATGGAACGACCATGTCCAATATGCGCTTAACAGAGCTAAATTAGCAAAGTTTAGCCTCATCGCTCTTCTAGGGCGAAACACCGCTCTCAGAGTGGACAGCAAACTCTTATTATACCGTGATTCGTGCCATTCAACTTCACGGTATGCCTGCTTGGACTTCCATTTGCAAATCGAGATGGAAAGATCTTTACACCTTCCAAAATGTTACCCTCCGATTCATTGCCCAATTTCACAAAAGAGTTGCCAACAATCTCTCCATCTATGAAGATCTGAGGATGACCCACATTGGTGCCTATGTGCAAACATCTCTCAGAAACATGCTGCCTAAGATGGAACATCATGAAAAAAACCTGGTTGCTGGCATCTTGGATGCCAGGTTTGGAAGACCCCGCCATATCCTGGATGTCATTTTCGAGGACATTACCAAGGCCGACTTCTCCAAGGGCTATTAGAACCTAGTTTTTAGGGTTTTAGCATCATCTAAAACCCTATTAACGACGGTACAGATGTATGTAACATGTATGTCACACGCCATAACTTTTGAAAGGATTGACCTAGAGGCTTGAAATTTTCAACACACCTAGGCCCTATACAGAGAACGGAGCAAAAAGTATAGCGAATCCTCTAGGGTAGACCAAATCAGGTGTTTTTGTGGTTTCCCCAACTGACTTCCTTCCATGTCTATGGAGTTTTCATGGCGTTTGAGCAATTCGTGGCGTCAGAGTTTGACTAACGTCAGAATTTAAAGAAATCTATTTGAAGTATAGCGAATCCTACCGCTACTGCACGTAATATTTTGATGCCATAACTTTTGAAAGGAATGGCCTAGAGACTTGAAATTTTCGACACACGTAGGCCCCGAACAGAGGACGGTGCGAAAAATATAGCGAATTCTCTAGGGTTGCCCGGGGCCCCTCAGGGGCCACTTGTATGAATTTCATGGTTCCTTTTTCAACTTTTGAACAAAGAGACCTAGAGGCTTGAAATCTTATGCACACGGAGATCCCATACCAGAGATCCTTAATCTAACGAGATGCGACAACAAGCAAAATTCCCATAGCAAACTTGATATGGTAAAAATACGCGTGGCGCCATCTCGTAACAAACGCCCAAATGGCAAGAGAGCATTCGCAAGTGTCGTCATCTTATAACTAACCATGGCCGAATAACAATACTTGTGTATTAATTAAATAGAAATGAACTCTTTTTGATTTATTTCTTAATTTCTTTAATTTCTGATTTATAATTTAAATAATTTTCCTTATGTAAGGGACGTGTCGTATTTTAAACATCGAAATATTTAAAATCTCTGCCTTGTCGCCGTCATCGTCTGCTTTCAGTGCTCTGAAGACGTTTTGATTACGTCAGATATCATCAAGACCTAGAGCGCCATCTGGCAACACCCTCTCAACTAACCTGCGCAGAAGAAAGCTGCGCGAACCATTTCGCATTTACGGATTGTCGCATCTCGTTAGATTAAGGATCTCTGCCGTATACAAAGGACGGTGCGAAAAATATAGCGAACCCTCTTAGGTGGCCCGGGCCCCTTCAGGGGCCACTTGCATAAATTTCATGGTTCCTTTTTTATCATTTGAACAAAGAGGGCAAAAATCCTAAAATTTCGTAAATTTGTAGTGCGGTTCTAAAAAAATAAAATCAATATATAAGAAAAGTGATATAAGTATCTAGGGCCCTGCGGAGGTCCAGAGGCCCCAATACAATTGAAGCTATAACATTTGAACGGAACGACCTAGGAACCTGAAATTTTGTATATTTATTGTGTGGTACTAAAAAAATATAGTAAATATACAAGAACTGTGGTGTAGGCCTATGGGGCCTGCCAGAAGACCCCTGAGGCCTCAAAAACAATTTAAGTTATTGCTTTTGAACGGAAAGGTCTAGAAACCTGAAATTTTGTATATTTTTAGTTTGATACTAAAAAATACTTTTAGGTCTCGACAGGGGCCCTGAGCCTCCAGTCACAAATCAAGCAAAAACTTTTGAACCGGAAATCCAAAAATCTCAATTCTTGCATATTTATGGTGTGACTTAAAATTTTAGCTCTTATACACTAAAACTTATATAGTCTTTTGGGGCCCTGGCAGGGGCCATAAACACAAACAGAGCTATAATGTTTGAACGAAAAGGCTTAGAAATCTGAAAATTTGTATACTATAGTAGTTTACTAAAACATTTAGCTAATATACACGAAAAACTGGTATAAGGCTCTTAGGTCTCCACAGGAGTCCAAATCACAAATAAGCTCTAACATTTGAATAATAAAAAGCCTAAGAACTTGAAGTATATATTTTTACAGTGAGTTACTTAAAAATTATAGACAATATACAAGGAGACTGGTATAGGCCCCTGGTGGCCTCAAATACAATTGAAGCTATAAAATTTGAACGGAAAGGCCTACGGTCCTGAAATTTTATTTAATCATAGTGTGGTATTTAAAAATTTATCTAACCTAAATTAAAATTTCTATAAGTCTCTTGGCCGGGGCCTTGCGGCCTCAATCTCAAATCAAGCTATAAATATAAAACCTGAAATGTTTTATATTTATAATGTGCTGCTTAAAATTTTAGCTATTACACACTAAAATTGATTTAGTCCTCTGAGGCCTCGGCAGGGGCCGCGAGGATCCAAATACAAATCAAGCTATAACTTTTGTACAAAAAGACCTAAGAACCTAAAATTTTGTATTTGTGCCCCTCCATTTATTATAATCGCGAGCCGCTACTGCCCTTAACATTTTGATGCTAAAACCCTTTTATCGTTGGATAACGATGCCTTAACTAATTTTTTTTGGATTCGCTATAGGTCAATCCACAATCTGATTCTCGTCCCTACCTTGAAAGAACTCTTCTCTGGTTGCCTTGATGTTCATCTGCCTTCTTTCCCATTTCAGTATACCTCATTTGATTTACTTTTCGGAGGTGCGTGTAAAGTGAGCTAAGGCTCCTGGACCACTAGTACTACTTTTTCAATACACTGACCGATTGTCGAGAAGGCTTTGGCCTAAGAGAGTAATACTCCCTCCACACTACAAAGTTAAGCTAGCTGAACGTGCTTAAGCTAGCCTAAATAATAGTGCGAACAAAGCTGGCCTATCATAAGCTAGCTCATGTTTTATATAAGCTAGCTTAGCTAGGCCAGTTTCTTAAGCTAGCTTAGCGCGTTGAGCTAGTACGAAGTTGCATCTTGGTTACCCACCATTCCCTTCAGAATAAATTTAATGAACATGGGGCATAGCTCACTTCAACATCTGTTATGGATAATTCAATAAAAAGAAAAGAAGACTAAAGAACGATCGAAGTTCGAACCCTGATTACAATTTGGGAGGAAATCATTGATGACATTGCGTACGGAAACAAATGAAAAATACTGCATTTAGTATAAATGTACAGTCGGCCGAGGCAGTTCATTCAAGGAATGGAGAGGTGATAGCTTTTCTGGTTTAGCTTTGCTTGAGCATAGCCAACAATGTTGATAGCTTTTCTCTTGAGATAGCTGAAGCAATTTTTATTAATAAACAGTGAAAAAATAAATGAATAAATGATGAAACAAATTCAATCAACAATAAAATTAAAAACAACAATTATTTATTAATGCAATGACGAAAGACTCCTTGTGAATAATAATTGTAATAAATAAAAAAAATAACGCAAATAAATAAAGTATACACTTACCAAAGTATATATTTATTTATTTTTTATTGTTAAACAATTATTCACAAGGAGTCTATCATCATTGCATTAACAAAAAACCATTAATTATTCTAGTAGTATCTAGAGGGTATCTAGTACAGAGGGTACTACAGAGGGTCCTACTCCTACGAGGGAGTTTTGCGCCATCCCATTAAATAACGACTGCTACGAGATGACAGTAGCAGCCGGGACCGACGGCTTAATGTGCCCTCCGAAGCACGGGGGGTTTCATGATGGAAGAGCTGCTGGGGATAAACGAACCAGAGGCTGTACCAACCGCTGAAAAACCAGCTATGGTCAATCGGCAAATGGGTCAGACCAAAGTCCCCCAACAGCCGCGCCCCAAATAGCTGTCCCGCCAGCGGTGGCCCTCAAGCCCTGGCCGTCACCCAACCAGCAGCTGGCCGCGCCTGAAGTTGCTGAACTCCATCGATTGGCAAGCCAACCGACGAGACAACCAGGCCACGGCCACCCCCATTAATTATTCCAAATAATAAAAAAATTAATAAAATTTCAATTAATTATTTCTAGAAGTTCACAAGTATTAATAATATTCCATGTCACTAATCACTAAAAAAACCTCTGATGCCCGAGGACGCGGGTTCGATCCCGGCCGAGGACGAGGAGGATTTTTTCAGGGGGAAAATCCTGAGATCACGCACTTCCTTCGGAAGAGAAGTAAAGCCGTTGGTCCCGTGTAGTCGTTTGCCGGCTGCACGTTAAAGAACCCTTGCGAGGCAAAATTTGCGGCCCCTATAACGCCGTACTGAAATGACCATGGAAGTTGAAAAGGACGTTAATACCAAACAATCCAAACCAAACCTAAAAATAACTATACTTTAGTTATATAATCCTTTATAATCCGTATTATCATCTGAAAGTCAGGCTTGAGAGGGTATAGTGCGAACACCCTAGCCTAGAATTTTAAGCTAATCTAGCCTACACTTTAGCTAAGCTAGCTTAACAATAGTTTAGCTTTATAGTGCGGACGGGGTATTAAAGCGCCAGCACTCAGTGATGTGATGCCTTGGTTAAGGCACCCATGTGCTGGTTCTCAGTGCAAAAGGGTTAAAGAGTTTGTTCTCACCAAAGGATTTATCAACGATTTCGCTTTAAATAGCCATTGATACAGAGAACGTTGAATGTACTGGGCCGTAAAAATGTTTTCTTTAATTACCAATTTTCTAAAGATATTTGAAAACATAGAAGGAAAATTTCTGTTTGTTGTTTGTTTTTTAATAAATGTTTTCTCTCTCGATGTTATCCTTTTTTTATTAGACAACGCAGTTAATATAACGAAGACATCATTCTATGTTCAATGTTGATGAAGGCTTTCAATGTTCTTTTAACTGATCTACGTTGAATATGTATGCTGATGTTATTAAATAGCTTGTTTTAGATTCCCTTTTCGCGAAATTCACGTGACCTACTTCGTCTCTCAGACTGCCTTCACAGGTAGTCAAGCTTAATCCTGGCTTCTAAAAAGTTTTTTTCTAGACTCTTTACATGTTTCTCGAATTAACTGAGCTTTGTTTTGAGGAGTTTAGTTTGATTTTTAACAATCTCTATTCGCAATGTTAAACCTGTTTACTAGGCAATACAATTAGTATAATGAAGGCCTCATTCTACACGAGATTTAATCAAAAATAGCGGCTTTAAAATTAAGGATTAGCCTTCTCAATGAAAAATTAACTAGGGTTGAATACATGTTCGATGCTGACGTTGCTAACGTATTTAAATTCAACAGCCTTAAAAGGTATTTTTCAATCATTAGCTGTTGAATTCGGTTGACTGTGTTCTGCCAGAGTATATTCATCATTTTACGCCTGCTCTTCCTAAAATTTAGTACAAATCTAAAGTGTTTTTGTTGTCTATTTACCATAAGTGCCCCTGGCAAGCTGCTGGTAAGGGTGTGAGTCCCTACCACGTGATGGAAAACAGGGTCATTTTAAGATTTCCATTCGTGTTATTTACCCCCTCTCTTCTCTCTCTCTATCTCGCTCTCTCTCTCTCGCTCTCTCAATACTATGTTTTGACAACTCGCTAAGAACCTATAGCCTACGAGGGGCGTTCTAACTTAACCTAGAGTTTATTTTTTGTAAATTTCATTGTTGGGGTGGCAACTACCGCCTATCATGCAAATGCAGCACCACTCATCCAGTTACCATGAAACCCGATTGTTTATTTAAACAAAATGGCAGACAGCGATGTGTCGACAAAACTGGAACAACGAATGATTATCAAGTTTCTCCAGAACGAAGGTATAAGGGCATCTGAAGTTTATCAGAGACTTCAAAGACAATTCATCGAGTCATGTTTGTCTCGACCATCCGTCTTTGTTTGGTGCCAAAAGTTTGAAGAAGGGCGAGAATCCACCGGCAATGAACTTCATAAGCCTAGGCCAGCAACAGCTGTCAATGATGGCATCATCGCGCGAACAAATGAGCTGATAAGGGTTAACAGGCAGATTAATGACCGAGAATTGGGTTCAATACCGAACATCAGCACTGGCAGTGTGGAGATCATCATCCACGATAAACTGATTTTCAATAAGTTCTGTGCCAGCTGGGTCCCTAAGCAACTCTCTGAGAATCACGAAACCACCCGGGTGAAAATCTGGTCCATGGTGCTGCAGCGATATGACAGGGAAGGTGACAGCTTTCTAAGGTATGTTGTTGTGACCACCGACGATACATGGAATCATCACCATATTTCTGAAAGCAAGCGCGTGAGCATGGAGTGGCGACACACTGACTTACCACGACCCAAGAAATTCAAAATGACACCGTGGACAATGAAAGTGATGGCGATTGCATTCTGGGATATTAAAGGTATCATTCATGTCGATTTTCTGGAAGAACATCGAACCATAAATGCACCCTGCTACTGTGACATTCTGAGGACGTCCCTGAAGCCGGTGGTACTAAGGAAAAAGCGACCAGGACTCCTTAGCAATGGTGTTTTTTCTGCAAGACAGTGCCAGAGCAAACGCAGCCAAACTGACCTTGGACACACTGACGGAACTCAAATGGGACATCTTACCACATACTCCATGGAGCCCGGATCTCTTCCCTTGCGACTATCACCTTTTTGGATCATTGAAATAGTTCTTGGAAGGGCAGAAGTTCGGCTCTATCGATGAAGTGAATAAGGCTGTTCTGGCATGGTTTCGATATCAGGCTGAAGATTTCTACAGAACCGATATTCAGATGTTCCCAGAAAGCTGGAAAAAATGGGTAGAGAAGCAAGGAGAATTTTTCGAGAAATAACTTGTATATGTGTGTGTGTGTGTGTTTGTGTGTGTGTGTGTGTGTGTGTGTGTGTGTGTGTGTGTTTGTGGATGTTTTGTAGTCTCCTCATTTTATAAAAAATAAAGTCTAGGCCAAATTTGAATACTCCTCGTAATAATAATTCCTATATCATTTTTGTTAATGTTAGTCAGAAAATTACGGGACTAATTTGTGCCTTTCAAGCAGGTGATCTCTACTATGAAGTTTACCAGGGCATCTACCAATGCGATACTTTTTTGTTAGGTGCTAACACATACGGTCTGACCCAGGTAGCGCAATAACGCAATATTCACATCGTTTGTTGGTCATTACCGTTATTATTTCATCAAGGTCATTTTGCAACGTCACTTTCACGTTTCTCTTGGTGTGCGTATTCCATGGTACCTATATGACGAGTTACAGACGTCTTTAATCGATTTAATAGAACGTCATTATTACCATTTTAGAGATGGTTCCGTTAAAGTGATTTGAACCTATAAATATACCTATTTTGTCTAATAGTAAATATACACTGAGTGGCCAAATTATTATGACCACCCTCTTAATACAGTGTTGGGCCACCTTTCGCTCTTATTACTGCTTGCATTCTTCGGGGCATAGATTCTATGAGATGTTGGTAGGTTGTAGGAGGAATTTGAGACCAACTCTAAAGAACTGCACCCTCCAATTCCTGCAGATTTGATGGTGCTGGATCCTGCTGCCTGATGGCCCGTTCGATCTCATCCCAAAAATTCTCAATGGGATTGAGATCTGGCGATTGTACAGGCCAACGAAGCAAGGTAAACTCTCCGGCATGTTCTTCGAACCATCTGAGGACGATGCCAGCCTTATGACAAGGAGCAATGTCCTGCTGGAAGTATCCACCCCCGTCAGAGTACACCATTAACATAACGGGATGTACTTGATCTGCGACAATACTTAAACAATCTTGGGCACGCACACATCTGTGCAGAGGAATCAAAGGACCCAAACAATGCCAAGAAAACATCCCCCAAACCATAATACTGCCGCCACCATCTTGAAGTGTTGTGGCGATGCAGGTGGAGTCCATGCTTTCGTGTTGTTGTCTCCATATTCTAACCCTACCATCTGCATGATGCATTTGAAATCGTGACTCATCGGACCACAAGACCCTTTTCCAGTCATCTACTGTCCAATCCTTGTGCTCCTTGGCGAACTGGAGACGTCTGCTCTTGTTCAAGGCTGACAGTAGAGGCTTTCGAACTGGTCGTCGGCTTCCATAGCCTAAACGGTGTAACGAGCGGCGAACAGTTCGTTCAGAGGCGGTCACAGTTTGTGCTTGATTAAGATTTGCCGCTATTTGACGCACTGTTGCTCTTCTGTCGCCCTGTACAACTCTGGCCAATCTCCTTTCAGCTCGACCATTGAGGAGCTTGTGACGACCACACGCTTGACGTTGAGAGCCGGTTTTTTGCTTGGTAGTCCACTCTCTGTAAACATTAATAACTACTGCTCTTGAACACTTCACAAGTTAAGCGGTTTTGCTGATAATGGTTCCGACACTGCGCGCGCCGACGATCATCCCACGTTCAAACTCAGTTAAATCACGTTTTTTTGCCCATATCGTCGCAAAAAACACAACCTGCATTCCCTTTTTATAGCTATCTAGCCCTCTAGCGACAGCGCTGTGACGCAATAGCTCATTAGCCTAAAACTGTCAGGTGGTCATAATAATTTGGCCATTCAATGTATACATTAAACAAAAATACATTTAGTTTTTTAAATATATATTTAATAAATTTATAATAGTTATAAATTGCATTTTGCTCATGTTCAATCCTTTTATGACGTATATTTTATACATTTTAGGTATAATTAAAATTATTAAGTATGTGTATTTTAATAAATGTATACTATTTTATGGAACTAATTTCTTCTATCTTGGGTTAAAAAACTATATAAATATAGAAGGTTCTGAAAAAATAAGCAAACATACAACTGCATATTTCCAATCATGTGAAAAGGATTAAACTGCACGAATAAAATCCAACGAAAAGAACAATTTCCAAAGTTAAAATGTCTCAGTAAATACGAATGAATAATTTGCATTCCACTTTTTGCAGTTATTCTTAATTATGTTTTTGGAATAATATATTTAACAAAATAATTATTTTAAATTGCTTGTAAAAATAATTATTTGTTATTTTTATTATTAAATTTAATGCGAAATGATCAATGTGTCCATCTTATTAAAATAATCACGAATGTCTAATACCGAAAATAATAACGGTCTGCCCATATGAGAGAATTCTCCCGCCCCTATCGCCTCACATTGCAATAACATCTATAAAAATGTTACAGTTGGCGTGCGATCCCTTTCATGTCACAATCGACAATCGACAATCGAACAGTGAAGTATGCATTTGTTCAGGTGGGACGTAAGTAGTGCTTACACGAGTCTCATCCTTCCGGAGTAAATTCCACATGAAACACATGAAATAGGCAAGAAGCCTAACCCAAATAGGTCTTCCACATTATGAAAAAATATAATAAGACTGACAATTGTCAGAAGACTGGGAGAGGAGGAGGAGGGGTATCACATCTTCCAATAATCCAGGAAGGAAACGTTGCCAATGTCTTCGAAGTTGACATCAAGAATATGCTCGGTTTTCTGTACTTTGTAAGCCATTTCATTTCCATCAGGTTTTCAGTATTCCAGCCACCAGGTCATTGTCATGATTCTTCATCGTCTGCACCATATTCATCAGGAGATCTTGGACAAACTTTCCAATGTGAGTCGTGTTCAGATCCAAGTGGATGTAAAGATTTTTTACGGTCCTTCTTCCAAGCTGGGCAATGGTCCTCAGGGTAGCGTTCTGAAAAGACTGCAGTTCACTCCATCTGCTTCTACATATAATCGCCCAGGCAGGCATACAATACAGGAGGATAGTCCGAATCACTATCTTGTACAGTAGCAATTTATTGTCGATGCTTTGGATGCTGTTTCTACCCATGAGAGCTATAAGACTGCACTTAGCCCTCTCCACTTTGTTCAGAGCAAAAGTTACGTAACGATTCCAGGAGATTCTTGAGTCGATGATAACGCCAAGGTACTTGTAGTTGTCAACCCATTCGAGTTTCTTATTGAATAGAACCAGGGAATCCGGGGGGCACTTAAGTTTTTAGTTGAACTAACACGGCTTTGCATTTTCCGACGTTAAGATTCAGTTTTCAGCAATTAAACCAGCCTTCGAACTTCTTCAAAGCGTGCTGCAGCCGAGTGATAATGTGAGATGGCTGATGCGCCCATGCCATGATGGCAGTATCTTCAGCATAGAAATATAAATTACACTTCTCGGATTTTGGGAAATCGTGCACAAAATAATTAAAGAGAACGGGCCCGAGGACAGAACCCTGTGGGACACCGGCCTTTACCTTGCAGGGCATGGAGAAATTTTCGCCAACTTTGGTTTATAGAACCTGTGGCTAAGAAAGGATTTCACCAACATACTCAAATCAGGAGGGAAACCGTTTATAATCATCTTGTAGATCATCCTCTCGTACCATATCTGATCAAAAGCTTTACTGATATCAAGAGAAACCACGCCACAATACCTGGAAAAGTTTAGTCGGGTGCTCAGATCTTCAATGAGCCTCTGACGCGGGTGGGCGGCTCGAAAGCCAAACTGTTCTTTCCGAACTAAACTATTGGAGAGACAGTAGTCTTTGAACCTGGTGAGGATCGTTTTTGCCAAGACTTTTAGACATCGACGGGAGCAGGCTGATAGGTTGGTAGCCCGCCGGAATTGCAGGATTTTGCGCCTGCTTGGAGATATTTAACACAATCGACTGCTTCCAAGCAGTTGGGAAATAGAAAAACTTCCAACAGTCGCTTATGATATTCGAGTTGTCATTAATGATATTATTTACCTTGTCTCTTCGTGGAGCCTTCCTCTTTTTCAGATTTCTTATGGTGGTAGCGATCTCTCCGGCCTCGATGATGATATTAGTTGTACGCTGTGGGACTTCAAATAAGTTGGCAAGACCATCTTCCACCGTCTGGGACATGAGCTGACTCGGGATTATTGTTTCAGAGATAACTAACTGCATCTCTAGGGAATCTGCAAATATTTCAGCTTTATCCTGATTAGTTTGGACGTAATTACCTTGAGGGGTGCTAAGTGGAGGAAGTGTATCATTGGTTTTTTTTTTGAAGAGCTCTAACTACGTTCCAAGTAGAATTGTCTAGTGTATTTTTTGAAGCTGTTGAGCTGATCATTCCATCTAGTGTCGCGAAGCTCTTTTATTTCTTCTTGAACTCTTCTCACTAACCTGTGGTATTTGGTTTTTAGCCAAGGTAACGATAGCGCTGCCAAAGCCTACGGGTCTCTGCAGTCAAGCGTTGGATTCCTGGAGTGAGCATAGTTCAATGAACGGGCTTGTTTCCCAATGGATAGGCACTAGCTTCAAGTGGCACTGATTTTTCGTTTGGTGACTTCTTCAACACGTCGTTCGATTCTATCCATACTGGAGATGGCAGTCATGGTCTTTGAAGATCTCTTTGAAGAGCTTCCAGTCTTGCTGATGCTTGATTTCTTCTCTAAAATTTTTCAGTTCAAGTTTAATTTATTTATATATTTTATTTATTTATTTATTTATTTATTTATTTATTTATTATTTAATTTTTAATTGTTAATACAAAAAGTACAAGCGATGCCTAAGGGGAGCTGGTATGGTACAAGACCGACAAATAGGTTCCCCTGGGCACCGTATAGAATCAAAGAAATTTATTTAGAAATCATATATTATTGCAGTATCCACTAAAAATTAAATTAGACAAATTAACATAAATTAAATATTAGTAGATTTTATAATGACTACCTAATATTAATAAAAAGAATAATAATATCAATTTTCAGTCAGGCGCCAATTCAAGCCAACAATTGACAGGACAAATCAACAACCATTATATTCAATAAGGGTTAGAAAGTATATTCTGAAGAAGGTACTGTTTTAACGCACGATAAAAAACTGAGTAGCAAATTAATGAGCGAAGTTCACAAGGGAGCTTAGACCATTCCAAAATACCAGTACGAGAAACACGATTACTTGCGTACTTATTCTTTGCTTTAGGTGAAACTATACTAAACTTTTGCTTAGTAGAGTAACCGTGTATATCATTTACTAAGGTTGAAGATATCAAAGGTGAAATATGTAAAAGCTGATTTATGGTCTTATACACGGTGACAATAAATTATGGCAACTCCTTGTGTACAAATTTTTTAATCCAAAAAACGGAAAGTAAAGCATTTGACAACTAATAAATAGAACATGGTCCCTTGGTAATAACATGTTCTTTCGGTTTCGAAGTGGGCTCCTTTGGCGACGATACAAAGCCCCAAACGTGTCTTGAAACGTCTTCGGTTTCGTCGGGCGACAATTGGTCCCATTCTTGGCGCAGGAACTTCTTCAGCGACTCCAAACTGTCGTGGCGTTTAGCACAGGTCCTGGCTTCCAATATCGACCATACGCTGTAATCCATCGGATTGAGATCCGGCGAGTAGGGCGGCCACTGCTGAGACGTGATGAAATCCGGAAAATGGCTCTTGCACCACTCCTGCGTCATTTTCGCTCTGTGAGCTAGTGCAGAGTCTTGTTGAAAGGTCCAATCCACATTGCCGAAATGCTGCCGAGCCCAAGGAAGTACCACAGCCTCGAGAATGTCACGACGGTAAAATCCTTGGTCCATGAAAACGAGGGGTGTCTTGCCACTGGCGCAAATTCCGTCCGAGACCATCATGGACTGCGGATTTTGGCGATGTTGGATGACTGCAGAGGTGCCGGGTACCTTTGCTGACCACACTCTGTCGTTTTGGTGATTGTGTGCCTACTCCACAGTGAAGAGATTCTCGTCTGTGAAGAGGATGCGCTTCCATTTCTCACCTGCAGCCCGACGCTTGAGTAGGCGGCATCTGTGGAGCCGTACGCGCTTTTTTTCGTCTGAGGAGCTGGATTTTTTGGAACTAGTAGGGCTTGAGTTTGATACTTCTGTTCCCATTTTCCGCATCGACTCGCGTTTGATTCCGGTCTCAAGAGCGATTTGTCTCATTGACACCCTCGGATTTCGTTGGTCTTGCTTTTTGATGATTTTGCGGTTCCTGGACGTGTTCGTGGTACACTTTCTTCCTCTTCCTGGACGGTCGCCTTCATGGCCAAGCTCTTTGAACCGTTTGACCACTTTGGAGACGACGTCTTTGCCAACATTGAACAAACGAACAATTTCGCATTGACGCTTTCCTTGACGAAACAGCTCCAAAATTGCACTGCGTTTGCTTGACATTTCAAAACACACATCAATTAACTCATAATAAGTTGAAATACGGACGACTTGCCCAAGAACATGCAGTGATTGCAATGACTTAAAAATTATTTGGTGGCGCTTTAATATATTCGCGCCTGGGCGCGTCCATTTCTGTTCCATAATTTATTGTCACCCTGTGTATAAAAACACAAGGTTTCATCTTATAATTTTGATATATAGTAAATATTTCCAATTTCTGAAAATAACAAGAAATAGAAGTACCATGGGGAACTTTCAAAGGAATCCGCAAAAACCACTTCTGCAGTTTCAAGATTCTAGACAAGTTATATTGCGTAGTAGCTCCCCAAATTATAATACCATAGCACAGATTAGAGTGGATCAGAGCCTTATAAAATAGAATTAATATATTAAGGGGTAAGTAATTTAATCTATAGCTGCCGCCAACTAAGTTGAACTATCTATTTTGACATGCGCAGCAAGTCATCTCATCAATAGGCTTTGTCTGAATTTTACCCATGATGCACTTGTCCTACTATAGTAATGGTGGAGATAGCGTTGAAACGTAGAAAGCCTATTAAAAGTCATAATATAAAACAAATTGTATTCGAGTCGACTATTTGCGTCTTTTTTTAATTTATTAATTTATTAATTTCATTTATTAATTTCATTTATCTGTTGAACAAATATGCAATTGGAACTTTTTGCGTATCTCTTACGGTTTTCGAGCAGATAGAGCACCCTGAAGTTCCTATTCATTCCCTGTATTGGAATTTGCGTAACTACATTGGTATCCAAGATAGGAAGGGGTTACAGACTTTTGTTTCACTATACGAATTTGTCATCTTTAATAAAATCTTGTAAACATTCCAAGGAAGAGCGATAGCAGTGAAGCAAAAATACATTTATACATTTATTAACAAGAGCTTAATACCTCCCTCCCCCGAGTAGGGTTAGGTTAGTCATCTATTTTTACCCGCGAAACTGGTAGAGGCAGCGGCCATGATAGTCGAGGTTCCCGATTCGAACCCAGGACGCAGAATTTTCCTTTCATTTTTCGATACAAAATTTAATACATCATGTTTGGAGGTTATCTCCACTCTATATTTCTTTATTTATTTTTACCCCTTTATCAGCAGTTTTAACCTCCTCCCAAGTTTTTTAATCAAAAATTGATTTTCTGGAACTTAGTATGTGAAAATGTATAAAAAGCTCTTTTCTTCTTTCCTTTTTCATCATTTCCGATGGAATCACATGCCATATGTTGCCATATTAGGCCATTAATGTTAAAAATTATGCGTATATTAAGAAATTTTAAATTCATTTTGAAATCTTATTAAGCGGTGATTTTGTGAATTTTCTTGATATATTTTTTATTAATTAATTTCTTGAAGTTTTTAAAATTCATGAAATTATTCAATTAATTCACTTCATGGTATCGTTGAAATTGACTCTTACTAATTTTAAAATATTTTAGTGCTTCCCGTTTTCTTAGGCTGAGGTTTTTAACTGCTATATTTTACTTAATATTTATAACAACTTCCACTTCAGTGTCTCATTTTGGCTATTTAATTAATTTTTTTATACGAAAATCGCCTATATTTAACATGAAAATTGTGTAGGAAACTTCACTTTTAGAATAAAAATGGCGGGTCCATTTTCGTGTCCTGGCCTTCTTTTATAGACCTTGCGTTAAGTCTGTGGATTCTGTGCTGAACTGTAGATCAAAGGCCACTTGACCTAGAGACTTGGAACCAGCAAAAGGCACGTCAATGGCTTGAAATCTTTCGATTAAACCCTTAAGCCCTTAAAATTGCTGAATTGTTTTTATCACTTTTGCTGCTGACAAAACTATACGAATAACAGAGAATTTTTTTTTTAATAAATCAACGCAGTCTTAATTCCACTGGAGTGAATATATTGAATATTTAGGTACTCATTAATCATTTAAATTGTCTTGTAAATTTCGCTTGTAAGGGTTATTGATTTATTGATACACTCTAGTCGAAAGAAAAAGCATATAGTTTTTTTATTCTCAGAAATACTGACGAGATAGAAGCAAAACTATAAACTTATAGCAGATCGTCAGGATGGCAGATGGTCATTTTATAATTTTCGGAATTTTAATTAATACATAATTTTAATTTTAACTTGTCCCAGTATTCATGTCAAGAACTAACGTAATAAAAATTGCTGCATAAGAATAATAATCACCGATTATACGGTTTTAAGCTTACATTTGATTAATTGCTTAAACAGGTCATATCTCATTTCCTTCTACCATTAGAGATGTAATTTTTATCACGGAAGTTTATGAACTGTAATAATGATGACCCTATAAAAATGCTTCGATGATAATTGTCCTGACGATGTTTTCAAATTCAGGGAAGAAGAAAATAATCGGTGAATTCCTTCCGCGTTTGTATGCCAAATAGCAATTATTTCCTTCCCCGAATTTGTCTCAGTTTCTCTAAATATAATTAAACCACTCAAGAATCAAACTATTTTTATTGTAAGAAAACTGTTGTGTAGAGCAATGCCCAATGAATTAGAGACATGTGTTTAACACTTTAGTGGATTTGCTTTGGTCCAAATTACACCATGGATGCGGGTTGGCATAGAGTCAATAAAGTGTTGAAGCACTTGTAAGTCAATGGAAGACTAAGGATTCACCAGACATTCCCTTGTTCTCGCAGATTTTTTGGATCCTGCTCTCGGACACGGCGTTCCAACATGTCTGTCATATCGCCAAGCCCCGCATAACGATCAACCAGGTGGGCTTGTTGACATTTAATACAGCAACCCATCAGCAACCCCCCCCCCTCCGCATCATAGTACTTCCGCCCCAACGAATGCTCTACGAAGAAACAGCCGATTGGCTGGAGAGGACAGGAAGCAATTGTGACTATTATCAGATTAAGAGGGATCGAATACAGCCTTTTGGGAGTACTGAAGTCGACAGTCGACGAGCTAGCTTCGTGGACAGCGAGGGAGGAAAAAAATAACCAACTGGGAATATTTCAGAAATAAATGCTCATCTTGAACAAAGTTCATTCCTGAAAGTACACCTCGTATTATTAATTCCGAGAGTAGATAATGTCGTCTAATGTTTGCGAAGCTCGCCCGTACGAAGAAGAAAATAGATGGATATTAGGAAGGCCAAGCACGAATGAGTGAATAGGAACTAGCAACTTTATCTGATCGAGATATTTCATAATAGTTGTCAAGTTGGAAGAGGTTAGCCTTCCAGAGAAAGTTCGATACAAATGAGTATCATCTTCATAATCTGTGTCACGGGTAAAAATGAAACATATCAAATAACTTTTAATAAAAGACTGGAAGGAAGAGCACGCCGATTTGTCACCGGAATGGCGCTGAAGTCGCGTTTTGGTAATAAAAACTTCCGTTTTATGATTTACATTTATTAAAATAAAAAAATGTGTGTGCTTAAGTCCACGCGACCGAATGAAAACTTTTATGGGGACTGTAATTGATTCTAAGGGCCAGTTCATTATCTGCTTTCTCAAGCGAGTCTTCTCAACTGAGTCTTCGGCAAAAATGCAGACCTTAGAAAGTGCAGGCAATAAGCTAATTGGCCTGTAGCTGACAGGAAGAGCGGGATTGAGGCCAGGCTTTGGTATAGAGAGGATGACTGAGTTTTTCCAGGAATCTGGGAAGTAGCCATGGTTCCAGCAGTCGTTTAAAATCTTTGTGATAGCGCAGATTACCTTTGGAGGCAAACTCTTATAAGCACCGTTAGTGATGGCGTCTAGTCCAGGAGCCTTGTTACTCCTAACTTGCTTAATGATGTTCGATACCTCGGCGTTGTCAATGACATGGGGAGACTTTTTTACACGATGGATGAGATCGAACTTAATGCAGCTTTCTTTAACTTGGCGTGTGTTCTCGATACCAGCCAGTCTATCTTCAAGGGGGGTGGTGAAATGACTCTTAAGTGAGTTTGCGATGAGTTTGGCCTTTTCCTGGGGACTGCTAACAAAGTTCCCATCATCCGTAAGCAGAGGAGGTAAATCGGTGTTCTTCTTATTCTTGAGGGCCCTGACTGTGCACCAGAGGGAGTTGTCCTGGACTGACAGACTCTTGATTTTGCTGCACCATCTTTGGATTCATAGTTCCTTGATCTGTTCGCTGACCTTGCGTGTTAACCTGTTGTACTTAGTCTTGAACTGCAGACACCTAGTACGTTGCCACAATCTTCTGAACGAGTTCTTATCACGTATGAGTTGCCTGATGGATGGGGGGAGATCGAGATGGTCGGGTCTCTTCCGGTCAATGTCAGTAGCACTAGCATCACTGGCTGATTTAATGGATTGAGTGATTTCACTGATATTACTATCATTGTCAACATTGTTGGCAGGATTAGTAAATGGGATGTTATACTCTTTAAGCAAATCTCTAAAAAGCTTCCAATCCTGCTTCCGTCTGAGACTGACCCTCAGGTCAAGGTTTAAGCCCTCAAAGTTGAGAGCGACTGGGCGATGATCGGAGGATAAGTCGTTCACAGTAAAGATATTATATGGTTTGAAAAACTCCTTGAGGACAGGAATGTCAAGTACATCACTAACGGGCGAGTGATCGCAATAGTAGGTGTCGTCAAGAGGACCGATGACTAAGGTATCAGTTTGGTTTAACAAGTAGCCATGGAGAATGGAACCGTTATGATTCATACGTTTAGAATTCCAATGTGGGTGTTTGGCGTTCAAGTCACCCGCCATAAAGACTGGAATGGGACCGTTTAGTAAATCATCGAGCTCGCAGGGATCGAGCTTGTGCTTGGGCGAGTTGTACAGGGAGATAAATTTAACTTCCCCTACCTCCACGTCATTTATAATGACTGACACGGCTTCCATTCCCACGAAGCTGGTTGTGGTAGTCTCACGATGGTCGATGCCTTGTTTTACTATGAGTGCTGCCCCACCAGACGCAGGGCTGGCTGCATTTATAATGGGTCTATCCTTGCGGTAGACAGAATAACCAGGCAGGTCAAAGGTCCGACTCGGCTTGAGATGAGTCTCACACACAAACGCAATATCAATATTCCAACAAGTAAGGAAGTTGTAAAACTCTATGCGATTGCGAGAGAGCCCCCTCGCGTTCCAAATAGTGCATCGAAGCTTTCCTTGCTTAATTACTCTATAGTGGTGTCTATCCAAGATTAATTTCTGTTTCGGCTGAGACTAACTGAGGCAAATCTTTGCTCTTTTCCTTGAGAAGAATCCTTTGTTCCCCACATATCTGTATACTCTGGTCAATTCATTGGGGTCTATAATTCCATTGCTAGCAGAACTGGAGGCGACAGCAGCAAATGTTCTACCATCCACTGTTTTGGTGCTTTTGAATTTCCTAGCCTGGGGGTACTTTGGGCATTTCGTATATCTAGATGTGTGTTGATCTTCACAGCGTATACATTTAGGCGGGTCTTTACCTTTTATATTGGTACAATCCCTTGACTGATGATTGCCTGAGCACTTTTACAACGTGGTGACTCGGTGCAACCCTGAGACAAGTGCCCAAAACGCTAGTCACCATGCCTCTTGATGATATCTACTATTGCGACCAACGAGATTAATATAATTAGAGAGGAAATAACGACGCCATATTGGAAGCGAAATGAAGCGATGTCCACCATGATAGTTGAGGTAAAAATTTGAAATACTATGATGTGAAGTCATAATAAGAAGTATAAACATTCGATTTATTACAATCATATTTATCATGGTATTGTATGCAGGAAATGAATAATATAAAATGAAAATAATTCCCTGTGAAATTTATTCCATTTTTTTATAATATTTATTATATACAGAAATAAGATAAAATAAATATTGAATAACTCATAAATGGTCTGTGAGGGTTTTATCCTAAGCCATACCACAGCTGTTCAAATTATTGATGAAAAAAGAAAAATTATTTTCTTTCCTATTTTTCATCAAATAATTATTCCTTTGGATTCTAAA
>JAHWFO010105723.1:23120-39594 GCA_023313115.1 Rhysida immarginata
GATATATTACATGCCATATTTTAGCATTGAAAGTTCCAATGAACCATCATGGTTCCACTAAACCAGGTTCCTTGAAACCAATTTGGATTATCATGAATTTTACGTTATAATCCTTCATGGCACCTTATTCCAAATCGTTTGATATATTACATGCCATTGAAAGTTCCAATGAACCATAATGGTTCCACTAAACCAGAATGGTTCCACTAAACCAGAATGGTTCCACTAAACCAGGTTCCTTGAAACCAATTTGGACTATCATTACTTTTACGTGATATTCATTTATGATACATCATCACAATTTGTTTGATATATTACATGCCATATCTTATCATTGAAAATTTTTGAAGGTGTCATAAAGGTACCATTAGTGCACGTGCCAATGTTTCGATTGCAACAATTTTCAAAATGGTTCATTTCCTGAACCATATTTATTGGCCGAAATAGTAATTTATATTCGCTTGTATCTCGTCATTAAGATTTGTTTGACATATTACTTAATATATCTGTCCATTGAAAATTGCTAGATGGGGTCGTGATTGTGCCATTTGTGGACGTGCTAATGAACCGATTTAGATAAAATTTATGATTTTTCCATGGCATGTACCATATTCATCGACTGAAGAAAACAGATTTTGAAAATCTTTCATAACCTTGGAGGAGTTTGAGTTACAGACAGACAGACAGATAGACGGACAGACAGACAGACAGACAGACGGACAGACACGTTTCCCCACACTGATAGCATAAAGCACCTTTCGGTACTTAATAAAAGGGTAAATATAGATGATCTCAAGGTTTCCGCTGCCTTCCTCTGGTTGATTAATTTCTTGTTAAGATATAGTTAAGGTTGTAAAGTAAATATTTACATTTTAAACAAATGTACAATCGAAATTTTGCTCTTGGGGTGGGAAGATTATAAATGCTATTGGTATAAGGAGTGTACTTTAGTATACCAAGGCTCATACTAATTAAGTATTCGTTAATACTTACGGAAAATAAAGATAAAACTTAACGAAATGTTAACGCACTAGCTCCATATACTTTCAATATAATTTCTTATGCAAATTCCGATTTATCCGTAGCTTAAACGGTGGTTATCCGGACATCTTAAGCCCGCTACACTAAAGAATTTGGTCTAAGATGTCAATTTACGTGTAGCGGTTCGGATAACCAACTTTTTAGCGATGATGAATCGGAGTTTGCATAAAATATTATACTGATTGAAAGTATATGGTGCTAGTGCATTAACATGTCTTTAAGTTTTATCTTTATTTTCTGTAAGTATTAACGGCTAATCTAATCAGGAACTCAGAATACCAGCTATAATGAACAAGATAGGCTAACCTTAGATTTTATCAAGAACATATGAAGGCCTCCATCATCTGTTCTGCTTTTATTAATCTGGGCTAGGCCAATGCACTGAAGAGCCAATTCACCCACCCTACTACAGATAGACCTACAGGCATCGAGAATACCCATCAAGTTCAAGAAGGCTGCATAAATTATAATCTCACTCATCGTGTACTTGACCTTCTCCGTGCCATAGATGTCACCGAGTTCTCGATCATTATAAAACGTCTAAAGCGTAACAAGGCTTCTGGTATTCACTCCATCACCAATGGTACATTCAGGAATTTACCACCAACGATTATCTGCATTATTACCAAGATTTTAAAAAAGACTGCTGGAATCACGTCAAATTAGCCAACGCTGGAAGGATTCAATCATCCTTACTATATCTAAGCCGCGTTACAGGGCAGAATAACCCCCCGTGTAAATTGACCCCAGGGTCAGTCTGCACTAGTGTGTCAATCTGGACAGAATAACCCCCTTACTTCCAGATTGGCATCGTGCCAACCCCCTCTAAACTAACCACCACCCCCGTCGGCTACTTGACCAAATACGCATAGATAATGAAAGTGGTGGGGGTTGATAATAGGAAAAATTTGCGAGGATCAGAGTTTTCTATACTTTAGCACAAAAAGCTTTTGATACTTAAATGATAAATTTTAAATTAGTAATTGAACTGAGAAATTGTACGAGGGTTGTACCAAAAGTAAGGTTCCCATATTTTTTACAAGTAGAAAACATTGTTTATTGTTATTAATTTATACATCGTTGAAATGCTTACACTGTTGTCTATTTTTCAACATACTCTCCATTTTTTTCGACACACTTTTGAAGACGGTGCTCCAGTTTTTGTATTCCTAAGTCGAAGAAGTCTCCCGCCAATCCGATCTTTCAATTGTGCCGTGGGAAGCTTCAGGAATGCGTTCAACAAGTTCACGGACAGTGACCCTTCGATCTTTCAGCAGCTCACTGTTGATCTTCTGGGCAATCGAATCCGAAACCGGCGGTCTTCCACTCCGTTCTTCATCGTGAACTTCCGTGCGACCCTCAGCAAAAGCCCTGCACCATTTTCGGACGTGCTGAACGGACTTGCACTTTTCACCATAAACCTCAGTCAGTTGCCGATGAATCTCCATGGGCGGTAACTTCCTTGCGTGGAGAAACCGGATTACTGCTCGAACCTCGCACTTGGCGGGAGCGGCGATCAACACTTCCATCTCTGACGGCTGCCAAGCGAACACTGAGCGCCGTAGGAATCGCTCGAGAGTGGGGCTCGAGAGTGCGGGAACCACTGCGCACGGCACTGTTGTCGGATTTAGCCTAGCACCTTCCCTCGAGGCTGTACCTCATTGGGAACCTTACTTTTGGTACAACCCTCGTAAAAAAATAAAATTCGCCTTTTGATTAAATGTATGAAATTAGTAAAATCGTATTTTCATTGTTTGAACAAAAACGCATGATTTTAGGATTTGTTTTTTAAATAATGAGCGATGATTTTAAAGTAGGCTATTGATATTCGTATTAAAATGATATACGCGTTTTTTATATAAAAATATGAAACCTATTACCGGATAAATTTATGATTAAATTTGGTGCACATTTTTTTTTAAATTTTAATTAAGCAAGAGTCATAAACTCCTGATTAATTCGTTAATTAGACATTATTAGAAATTATTATACAATCAAAAAAAAACTGTGAATATCTCATTTTTAATTGAATACATCATTAAGATATTTATTTTAAATTGTGCAATGTAAAGCTATTGTTGAAGTTACATTATTGGGAATTTATTTTACGATGTCTTTATTGGTCTACCACTCTCTAAGAGTGAAGGCCTGTGTATTCGTTTCAGAAACTCGATTTTTTTTTTTTTTTTTTTTTTTTTTTTTTTTGCTTGCTGAAATCGACTTAAAAACTCATGATTCGAAAAGATATGTTGAAATGAGAAGAAGATTCAAATGACGAAGAAAGTGATGATGAAGAATAAGTTTTTAAATTATTTAAATTTTGTTATATATTATGATTTTGGTTGTTAAAATTTCATTTGTATATTTTGTAGATTTTATCTGTAAATTATTTTATTTTTTTATGTACTTTTTCTATAATCTATTTACATTTTTGAATACATTTTACTTGTATTTTTTTATATCTTCTAACTTCAAGGTTTAAACATAGTCATTACGTTTTAATTCTCTTAACCTTGTGATGGTGAGAATGAACCCTATAGCTACTTCTTCATTTTTAGAAAATTATTAATATCTCAAAAAAGGCTTAACCACTTGACATAAAATATACATCAAGGCACAATTTAAGGTACTTTTCATGTATGTATTATTTATAATTTTTATTCGGTTCTGCTATTTGCCGTTTCGGATGAGTTGGCTGCAAAGAAAAAAATATGCTGGTCACTTTCAAAAAATATCTAAAATATGAAGGCGGTTGGAGGGGAGGACAGGGGGTAGAGTTCATTTCATTTTTAGGTCCAAAGAGTTGATATAGCCACTTCCCCCTCCAGCCTCCCCTTTCTTTTTCCCTACACTGATAAAAGGATTAAAAGCTTTTATGTTTCATTGAACTTGTGTATTTTATTTGTGTATTTTGTTTTTGAATATTTTTTATTTTTTTGAAAATTTCATTTGTATTTTTTATAGAATTTTTCTGTAAATTGTTTTGTTTTTGAATATATTTTAGTACATGTACAAAATTTTTGTAGGTTTTTTTTTTATCTTCTAATTTCAAAGCTTTAAAATATCATTGTAATTTAATCCTTTTATCAATTTGGTGGATAAGAAGGGAAACTTAAGTAGCTGGAGGGGGAAGTGGTAGTACAAATAAAATATTGTTTCAGCAGTGAAATAACGTAAAATACATATTAGAAGTAAATACATAATGCATAAAGAAATGATGGATTTCCACGTTGTAATATTTACTTTTGCGTATTGCGTATACTTTATTTTTATTCAAATATTTCCGTTGATCAAATCATGCACTTTTTTCTTTTACTCATTTCTTTATCCGCACATAAATTGCAGTTTAATTAAAATTATGCAACTTAATTAAAAAAAAAATGTGCACCAAATTTAATCATAAATTTATCCGGTAAAAGGTTTCATATTTTAATATAAAAAACGCGTATATCATTTTAATACGAATATCAATAGCTTACTTTGAAATCATCGCTCATTATTTAAAAAACAAATCCTAAAATCATGCGTTTTTGTTCAAACAATGAAAATACGATTTTACTAATTTCATATATTTAATCAAAAGACGAATTTTATTTTTTTACAATTTCTCAGTTCAATTACTAATTTAAATTTTATCATTTAAGTGCCAAAAGCTTTTTGTGCTAAAGTATAGAAAACTCTGATCCTCGCAAATTTTTCCTATTATCAACCCCCACCACTTTCATTATCTATGCGTATTTGGTCAAGTAGCCGACGGGGGTGGTGGGTAGTTTAGAGGGGGTTGGCACGACGCCAATCCGGAAGTAAGGGGGTTAAAACACACTAGTGCAGATTGACCCCGGGGTTGATTTACATGGGGGGTTATTCTGCCCTGTTACACCGGGTCTTAATCCTGCTCTCCCCTTCAGCTATAGGCCCATTAACCTATTACTTATGCTTTCTAAGGTCTTTGAACGCTTTATCCTGAAGATGTTCAACGACGTTTGTGAATCTAACAATTTTATTCGTAATGAGCAATTTGGCTTTGGCCCGAATCACTCCTGCCAACTCCAGATATAGAGGCTTGTTGCAGATTTGAACAGTCCTCTCAACTACATGATGTATGATGGAATATTCTTTCCTGATATGCATAAGGCTTTCGACCAGGTCTGGCTTGATGGTCTCATCTTTAAAATGATTAACTGCGGTTTCTCTGACGAGCTGCTTGCTCTGGTTCGCTCCTTCCTGTCACACATATCCTTTCGTGTCAGGATTGGTAACTCCATTGGATGTTAATATTGGTGTTCCCTAGGGTTCTGTCCTGAGGCTGGCGTTGTTCAACTTCTTCATCCAAGGACTTCTGTAGTTCATTAAGTGTAATCTGTACTTGTTCGCTGACGATAGGGCCATCATGACATGCGCGAAGAACCCAGCACACTTCATCATTCGCTTACAAAAGGATTTGCACCAGTGTGAAGAATGGTTTGGCAAATGACGGCTGAAGCTCAGGTATTCTCCAGGGCCCCTCGTTCTATATGATAGAAGCCTTGACTGGGTTAAGAACTACAAGTACCTTGGCATTAAGATTGATTCTAGATTAGACTGGAATGACCACGTTTAATACACTCTCAACACGGCAAAAAGGACGAAGTTCAGCCTGATGGCGCTTCTGAGGAGAAACAGTGGACTTGGATTAGATACAAGGTTGTGATCCACTCCATGTTGCTCCACGGAATGTCTGCCTGGCTTGTATGTGCAATTTCAGGTTCAAGGAACTGCAGACCTTCCAAAATATAACTATCAGGACGATTGCTCAACAACTCCATACATGATGACCTTAGTATGGCCCATATTGGTAGTTAAGTCCGGATGCTCAAGAAGTTGCTTCTCAAAATCGAGAGTCATGGTAATTCCTTGGAAGCCTGTATAGTGGATCTCTCTCTAGCTTTTTGGAGTCCCTTAAGGTTTCGTGGACCCCGACATATCCTAGCAGTCAACTTAGATGATATCAACAAAGGCGTCTTCCCCGACTGCTGGATGTCTTAACCCGCAGATGTACGGGATTTTGGTTTGTTTGGTATTAACGTCCTTTTCAACTGCCATGGTCATTTCAGGACGGCGTTATAGGGGCTGCAAAGTTTCCCTCGCAAGGGTTCTTTAACGTGCAGCCGGCAAACGATTACACTGGACCAACGACTTTACTTCTTTTCCGAGGGAAGTGCGTGATCTCAGGATTTTCCCCCTGAAAAAATCCTCATCGTCCTCGGCCAGGATCGAACCCGCGTCCTTGGGCATCAGAGGCGAACACGTAACCACGGAGCCACCGGGGCTGATGTAGGGGTTTTTAACTATGTCAATCTACAATCCTAGTCATCATCCTATTAGGTAAAGACACTATCCTCAGATGACTCAAGAGGTTCACCAGATGTCTCCTCTAACTCAGTGTAATTCCCCTGGTTACTCTTTGGCCGAGTGTGTTTTGTAAGCCTGGCTCCTGGACCGCTCATGTCTTTTTCACTTCACTGCTCGATTGTCGATTTCATTATTTTATATTCTTGCTGAATGATAACCACATTTTGAATGGATAATTATTTAGAACTTTCGAACTTTCAATTTAAAATTAGTTATGGCGTTTTGTTTTGCAAATCAATGGATTCTTCAATGAGAGTTTGACATATGAAGATGGCTGCTGTCGTAGCTGAAAAGCTGAGTGTCGACATAGTGGAATGTTTTGCCTCTTCTATATTATGAAATGACAAGAGAATAGTGCTAAGAGATGAATAAACGAGAATTCAGGTGAAATACAAATTTTCCTTCAAAGCATCATAATTTCTCAGAATCATGGAAGTTTTATTAGTTGTGTATAAAAAAACTATTAAACTATGCTGTATGAATAACAGACGACGTATTACTACTAGACAAATGATAAATGCTACCCTACTTGAACAAACACTTTGATTATAAGTACATAGGATAAAATATTAGTTGCCTGCTGTTAATAGTGCGTTGCACATACCTTCACTTTAATTACAACTTTAATTTGCTTGGGAATTAGTTATACGAGTGTCTTTAGATAGTCCTTATTTATTTCCAATCATGCTGTATACAATTTATACCGCAGGTCGACGATTTTAGTCAGAAGTCGATTTTTCTCTATTGGGTTCAGATTGGGGATTTGGCGGTCCAATCGAGGTGCTGCACGATCTAATCATTTTCCTCGAACCACTCATCCACTGATCTAACTCTGTGAATCCTGCAGTTGTCGTCTTGATCATAGACATCATTCAGGTCATAGACATCATTGACGTGATCCACAAAAGGCAGCGGTTGTCCAACCAGAATATCACGATAGTTATACTGGTTAAGCCTGGCGCTAATTTTAATGAGAGGTCCCCTGTTGATGTACTGATAACTTATCCACAGCATCACAGCCACCACACGCCTACACCACAGTTTGGACACAATCAAGGTAAAAGGCCTCATTGTTTCTTCTATACACACGACGTCGAGCATAAAAAAATAAAGAAAAAACGTTAATTCATCCGATCAAAGAACGGACGTCATGTCACCTCAGCAGAGCCATACAGGGCGATCGACGGGTTACTGTGAGTCAGAACACCGCCGATTTGAATGCGTAGTGTAACGAACCCATTTCTACCAGGAGTGTAGGGAGACTACGACCGACTCGTGTCCCTTTGCTGACATAACGACACACAGCTCAACGAATGGCATCGGCCCGCGAATATCGTCACTGGAACAGTGGTGGCATGTAGCATGGTCAGCTGAATCCCGGTTTCAGTTGTATCGAGCTGATGGACGTGTGAGAGTGTGAGTATGGATCTTGCATGTCAACAAGATTATGCTAGGCAAGAGAGTGGCTCAGTTATGGTCAGTTATAGGCTGTATTCGGTTATGCGTGAATCAGTATCTCCCAACAACGATTACAACATCTCGTAGAGTCCATACCTCGACGTGTTACTGCAGTTATAAGGACTCGCGGAAGAAGGACTCGCTACTAACATTACATCCAGTGTATTGCCATGACTTCAGCCACTCAGTTTAGTGCGTCTCTCATAAAAATTAAGTTTAAGAAATTTAACATTTCAACAAGCTAATATACACAAAACAATTTCATAGAAAAATGACAGGTTTAAAATAAATTACATTTAAATTTATATAGAGAGCCAATTTAACAATTTTGAATCATGTAACCAAAAAATAAAGTTTCTAACAATATAATAACCATTTATTTATTGAATATTGAATAATTTATGTTTTGGGGCTGAAAAACACTAACTACCTGAGAACAAGTTAGTCTTGGACACTTACCTTACAAGAAGACTCCACGTTCTCGGACTTACCGGAATTTTTTCAAACATTATACGAGTTGCTTTCATCAAATTAAACACCCATATAACGCCATTCGTTGCACTACTCTAAATTTTCTGAAAAAAAAATTCATAAAATTTTCTAATATTTACAGCACTTTATAAATGCCTGAATTGTAGCATAGATATACAGGATGTATCTAAACCCCTGTCACAAACTTCTGGTGGTGATTTCCCATAGCGAGATGAAAACAAAAGTTCATATAAACATGGTTCGGATAACGAAACTTTTATGAGATTTTCGCAGTTAAAAGTGAAGTTTCAGCAGCTGGTTTTCTATTCTGTGGATGGTAGGTGACATGCGTATAAGCTAATCTGCTCCTAGAAATATTAAAATTGTAATTTACTGGCTAATGTGCTATAAACTGTCTCAAGTTTAGTTGAGAGTGAGGCGATTACTGTTAGAAATAGTTTGAAAGATTTTCTGCTTAAAAACTTCAAAATTCCTGTCTTCAATCAAATTTCATGTTTTTCTCCTCGATATAATAAAAGTCGCAGGTAAAATTTCTTCATGGAATGTTTACAAGATTTTATTTTCCATTTTATTTCATCAGATTATATTACAATCAATTTTTGATCATCACTAACCAGTGTACTTTTAGGGATTTAACATTTTCTTTTGTTTTGACATCATTCTTAGAGCATCCCATTTTTTTCTATACTTATTTACTTACTTTTCAAACCCGCTTATCCGTTAGGGTCGCGGAGGCAGCAGCCCTATAGAAGATCTCCAGCGATCGCGATCTTCCGCCATCAGGTGCCTGTCCTCCCTGATAATACCCCAGCGACTCGAACCCAGATTCTCCGTGTAGTCTAGCCACCTGGTTCTAGGCCGACCCCTTGGTCTATTACCCACCGGCTTGGAAAATAACAACTGCCTAGGAAGACCAGTTTGTGGCATCCGTATCACGTGGCCATACCAGCGCAACTTAGATCTCTCAATGCGGAAAAGTAGCAACTCAACACCTAAAGACTCCCTTATTGTGTGCACTCCATTTAGTAGGGTAACACCTGCCGCACCTCTCAGAAATCTCATTTCGGCCGCTTGTACCCGCGATCGCACTCTTTCGGTCATTACCCAAGACTCATGACCATAGGTGAGAATGGGGACAAAGATAGATTTGAAGACGGACAGCTAGGCTTTGTTACCCAGCTCGCGTTTCGTTACCACAGATTGCCACAGTCCACGTCTGACACAGCTTGCTGCACCGATCCGAGTATCCAATTCTTTCTCCTGCCGTCCATCACTCAAGAATGCAATCCCGAGATACTTGAATTTCTCTACCTGTCTCAATAAGGCTCCCCTAACAAGGAGAGCGCACTGAGCAGGCTGTCTTGAAAGGACCAGAACCTCAGTTTTAGCCAAACTGATCCTCATCCCAGCTTCTTCACATTTGGCTGCAAGCCGGTCTAGTGCATGCTGAAGGTTTGTGCGAGAACACCCAAGGAGGACAAGGTCGTCAGCAAAGAGCAACCTCTCCACAGGGCAGTCACCCACACAAACACGCTCATCGCCTCGGCTGCCCCTGTCTATCCAGTCCATTAATATAATGAACAAGAGGGGGACAGTACGTACCCTTGGCGGAGTCCAACACTCACAGTGAGAGGTCTTGACTTAATGCCATTTATCCAGACGCACATCTCAGATCTTTCGTACAGAGACATGATAGCAACCAGAAATTGCCCATCCACTCCATACTCTTGCATCACTTGCCAGAGCTTCTCCCGAGGAACTCTGTCATATGCTTTTTCGAGGTCTACAAAGCAACTGTACACTCTTTTGCAAAGATTTGCCTTAGAGAAAAGATGTGATCCATCGTGCTTCGGCCAGGTCGGAAACCACACTGCTGCCCCGACAGTTTGGAGTCGACTATTTCCCGACTTCTTTTCTCCAGACACTTTCCCAGGAATGCTGAGCAAAGAGATGCCTCGATAGTTGTTCCAATCTCTCTGATCTCCCTTTTTGAAGATAGGGGTCACAATACCTGTCTGCCATTGCTTAGGGGCCTGTCCAGATATCCAAGCAACCTGACACACTCGAGTCAGCCACAGATCCCATCCTGATTTAAGGCCTTTAATATATCAGACCAGATTTCATCATCACCTGCAGCTTTTTGCCAGTCTTCAGGGACATAATTGCCCATCTGACTTCTGCTTCAGTGATACTACCGTGACTATTCTCCGCTCCAGGGTGCACCTTATGTGCCTCAGTTGTTGCTGTCACCGGATTAAGAATAGATGCAAAGTACTCCTTCCACCTATGCAACACGCTCTCCTCCGTTTTCAGAAGCCTCCCTTCTAAACTCTTAATAGTTTGTGATGAAAGAGACTTCTTTCCACGGAGGCGGCGCTCGGTCTGCCAGAATTCCTTGTTTGCCGAACCATAGTCTGTCTCCAATTTCTTCCCGAACTTCTCCCAGGCCTTGGCTTTAGCTGTTGATACTGTCTTTGCTGCTGCTTTTCGCGCCTTAGTTTACCGCATTAGACTCGAAGATGACTTATTTGCACGCCATAGCAAATAGGCTTCCTTCTTTGCTTGACAGCTTCTTGGACTTCATCGTTCCACCATGCACTCCTTTTCTCACCGCCCTGCGCCACATTCAGCTGCTTACGACCACAGCACAGTCCAGCCGAAGTAATCACAGCAGTTTTAAACAACTGCCACTCCTCTTCAACAGTACTACGATCACTGGGTAGTTCTTTGAAAATTGAAGACATGTTATCTGCAAAGGTCTTCCTCACAGCTCTATCCTCCAATGCCTCCCATTTGATGTGCCAAGTTTGTCTGAACCTAGTATTTCGCTTGGTTGGCATGGATTCAGAGAACTGCAAAGTGCAGACAACAAGGTGGTGATCAGTTGATAGTTCTGCCTCTCTTCTCACACGAGTATCTAACACTGATCGGAATAAGTCGGCTGAAACGATTACAAAATCAATCAGTGATTTCTGGTCCATTGCATCCCTGTACCAGGTATACTTATGGACATCCCTGTGCTGGAAGAAGGTGTTTGTGATGGAAAGTCCATGTTGCAACAGAAATCCAACAAGCACCTCCCATTCGCATTTAAATCGGGGTTAGCATTACTCCCAATCACGCCTTTCCACGATTGGCCATCAGCCGCTACGTGTGCATTGAAGTCGCCCACCAGGATGACAGAATCTGCACTCCCTCTCCTGCTAAGAGCAGCATCAACTTCATCTAGAAAAAGTGGATATTCTGTGACTGCATTCGGAGCATATGCAACGAATAGAGAGAGAGAGACCGTTTCCCTATCTGAAGCCTCAGGAGACACAGTCTTCTACCTAAGGGGGTCCAATCTGCAACATAATCTGCCAGCTCGGGACTTGTGAGTGTCCCCACTCCCGTCTGGGCAGTCATGTTAGGGTTGACACCAGACTAGAAAAGCTTCCATCCTCCTTTTAAGTCCACAGTTCCGGAACCCGGACGTTTCGTAGAGGTAATACCTATGATATCCAGTCTATACAATTTGGCTTCCTTAACTAACTCTGATTCCTTTCCTGTCATGGAGAATACGTTCCAAGTGTCGATTGACAGCACCCGATCCCGTCCTCGCTTTACCCGTTTCTCCTCCTGGGTAAAAACATACGCTGCCCCCGACCGTTTCCCCAAGCGCATAGCGAGTGCACTGGTGGGGCTTCTCGGAGGCATTGCTCCGAGATAACAGCCGGGAGACTGTCAACTATTTTTCAAACGAGAGCCTCTGCCTAACTCCCGAACGCGGGTGACTTAAACCTGCGCCACACACGATGAAGTATGAATTCTCTCATTCGTCGACATCATGAGATATATGTTTGTTTGGATACTCTTCGTCTCATTTCTCAACCATGACCTTTCTGGTAAAGGTGACCCTAAAGTAGCAGTGCTACAACCAGTATAGCTCACAGAATTCCTGAATCACCGAAAACCCATGACCCACGGTAAGGGGGCATCCACTCAGGGGATTTTTTTCCATGATGAACATAATTTGAATTCCCATACATGTTATAATAAATTTAGGAAGGAGAAAAAAACTTTATCGAACACGGGATTTGAACCCGTACTTGCAAAAGAGTTATAGCGTCTTACTACTAGATCACCAGAATGCGATAAAAATCTGTTCTACAATTTCGGCATTTATAAAGTGCAATCAAAAAATAACAAGCTATGAATTTTTTTTCTCGAAAAATATTGAGACGTGCATCGAGTGGCTTTAAATAGGTGTTTAGTTTCGTGAAAGCTACTCGTAGAAATTTTTATATCAAAATCGGTGGGTCTGAGTACGTAGAGTCTCCTTGGAATCGTAAATAGTGTTTTTCAGCTCCAAAACATAAAATTATTCAATATTCAAAAAATAAATTGTTATAAGGCTTATAAATCATTAAAAACTCTAAACTTTGGCTCCATGATTCAAACTTGTTAAACTGACTCTCTTAATGATTTTCAATGTAAATTATAATAAACTTGTCATTTTTTTATGAACTCCTTTTGTTTATATTAACTTGTTGAATTTCTTAAACTTTATTGAAAAATTTATGTACTAGTTAAGTATTCTACGTCAAAATTACAGATAAAGCGCATCCGCGTATCATTCTCATTTACTATTTTACTAGCAATATTACCCGGCTTCGCCCAGGTGGAAAAGATGTGTTGCATAACTTTTTTAACGATTGTTTGTTATGTTAAAAATTGGACTATTATTAACAAAGTATGAACGAAATGCAAGAAAATGAGAAACAGTCTAGAAAGCCTTCTCCAAACCTACCTTTCATAATCATTTTAAACCAAAAATGATGATTTATGAATAATGAACTGGGAACAAAAGAAAATTAAATTATATGTACAAAAGTAAATAATGAAAAAAAAATGATAAGATAAATGAATCAGCTACACAGGCAAGCTGGGCATGGATTGTAAAATAGTTGTGCATTCAAGTCCATTTCGGTAAACAACGTTGTACGTCTTCCCCTGTGGCGCAAAATCATGTAGATTTCGACAGCTGGACACGTGAGAGCAAGCAACGTATAACTGACCGTAAGAGAAGCAAGCTTCCTGAAAATATATTTACCTGCGACCTCGAAAGTCTGGAAAAAATGAATAAAATGGAACATTCTTCGTCTGGCATCACCATCTAGTGACAATTTTGAAAACAAAAGTCTAGCTGATATGCCCGTCGGGGATTGCTTGGCCTGTTTGTTCAAATGACGTATATTAAAGGTAGTTCCGAATCCTATTGTTAACATCGCCCCTAAAGTGAAGCCAATTGAAGCCATAGCAGTTCTGGGCAGGAGTGAGCTGTGGTGTTGTTAGCTGTGTGGTTTCTTTGTTTTTGACGATTTGGGCCCGAGGAATAATTAATTCAAAACCATTCTTCAAAGTTTCTGCGTATAACCGTACAAATAGACACAGAAAAGGATCAGGAATCACTTTCCACAACCATAAACTGAAAATACCTACCGAAAGATGATAAAAACGAAATTGAAATTGAAACCATGATCGAAAAATTGTTTATAAAATATTATAAAATACTTCAAATACAAAGTTAACGAAAAGATAAACTTATCTTTCCGTGATCGGAGTGTAAAAGAATTATTAATCAGGTACCCTCATGTTTAGCCATGTGTTTTGCTCACTTTCGGCCATGACGGTTCTTGAAGGCGGGACCTTCCACTTCAAGTACGCTGGCAGGTTTCCGGGTCTATCTTTAATATATGCCATAGGTTTGTATGATGAAATTTGGCATTATTGATGCTTCTATAAACAAAATTAGTTATTAAAATAAAATGAATATGTCAAATTAAAATTACAATAATATACAGGGTGTTTCAAAATTATGTACAATAAATTTAGTGACATATTCTTCAGGTCAAAAGAAGACGAAAATGTTCTATAGCACTTTGTCTGGAAACAATTTGTTTGCAAGTAATTCAATATCATACAATAGGGAAGCACGGTAGTTAGCGGACGATATTTTAGCAGTTTCAGCGTTTCGACCCAACACTAGGTTGAGTGGTTTGTTCCATTTAAACCTACTTTAGGGTTGTTCCATTAGTTGTGTACGGTTGTTTCCATTACTGTAGTTTCACTACTGTACATCCACTAGGAATATCAATTTCAGAACGTTTGCGTGCTTTGACATACGTATTACGATTTACGTAAAAAAAAAGTCATGTACACGTATTCCAGTGCAGAATACACTGAAATGCACCTAATGTATGGTCTTGCGGACAGAAATGCTGTGGAAGCAAGAATACTCTACCAAGAACGCTTTCCGAATAGACGTTTGCCAAATAACATTTGTATCTGTCGACAGACATTTGAGGAAGCGTGGTTCCTTTGGCCGTCAAACAGGACAAGGGCGGCCTGTAGCACATTCTCTGGATGAGGAGGATGTGATAATTGACATCATACATGATGAACCACAGACAAGCACTCGTCGTATTTCTTCCATGTTACACATTCCGCACTCATCTATTTGGCGCATTATTCACCGTCAGCTTTAGCATCCATACCACCTGCAACTGGTTCAGGCACTGAACCCAATGGACTATCCACACCGACAACGATTTTGCCAATGGATACAACGTCGTCATGCTGCAGACCCTAGTTGTCTCAGCCAGATGCTTTTCACAGAAGAAGCAACCTTCACCCGGATAGGAATCGTAAATTCTCACAACCAGCACCATTGGGCAGATGCTAACCCGCATGTTACCAGAGCTCGAGCGCATCAAGAGCGTTTCTCCATGAACATTTGGTGTGGAGTTGTCGGAAATAACTTAATTGGCCCTTATGTGTTTCCGCCACGATTGACTGGGCGAACGTATCTTTTGTTTCTGCAGAATACATTGCCAGAATTACTGGAAGATGTTCCTCGTTTGATAAGATCTAACATGTGGTTCATGCATGATGGCGCTCCAGCACATTTCAGCCATGTTGTGCGAGCACACCTTAATGCTGCATACACGAATCAGTGGATAGGTCAAGGTGGACCGGTAGCCTGGCCTGCAAGATCACCCGACCTTAATCCCTTGGACTTTTTTCTGTGGGGTCATGTGAAAACGATCGCCTACAGCACAGAAGTTCCTAACATTATGGATCTGCGACAATGAATTGAAAATGCATGCTAAACCGTTCGTAATGCTGGTGATGAACTCTTCCATGACATCAGACGGTCGCTCATGCAACGAGCCGAAGCGTGCGTGCGAGCTGGTGGTGGGCACTTTGAAAAATTCTTGTAATTTGGAGCCACGGGTTTAGTTGGCTGTATTGCGTAAATAAATCGTTTCCAGACAAAGTGCTATAGAACATTTTCGTCTTCTTTTGACCTGAAGAATATGTCACTAAATTTATTGTACATAATTTTGAAACACCCTGTATAACTAAATTTTAGCACGGTCTTTTAATCTCCTGGTCTGTGCACACGCGCAAATTCTGTTGTTGTAGTCAGCAATTGGATTGCTGTATTTTTGGAAGAACGATTTTAGTCCCCTCTGTTGCATGAATTCGCCTACATCTCAAACTTAACAATAAAATTTAACGATCGTACAACGTAACAAAACTGTCAGGTCGCAGATGACTATTACGTGTTCAGCAGCAAATACGTAACATCAGCTGACAGTCTCAACTTTTTGATATGATAGTATCGCCATCTAGTGACATCCTTTGAAAACAATTCAACTTTTTGAAAAATAAGAATAACTTAAAAATTGATACAAAAATGATATAAAAAGTACCCTACCTAAAGCGCAGTGACACTAACTATGTACATAAAAATTTTCGTGGAGATTCGTTGAATATTTTCTGAGTTGTAAAAGGACAAACATTCCAACGGACTCTGATTTATAATATACAGGGTCTTTATAATTAAAGTTCCATTTTGACATGGCCATAAAAAACTACTGGACCAAAAGCTATAATACTTGGTCATATTATACAAGAGGGCATGGGAAGTTCATACCCACATAAAAAAAAATTAGTTCAAAAGGTCACCACCAGCATGGAATGGCGCTCTATGCAATAATCGTATACGAAATTAGACACGAAGACACAGGTTAACAAGTCTTTAATC
>JAHWFO010105723.1:79763-146605 GCA_023313115.1 Rhysida immarginata
CTGAGAATAGGGGAGGAGACACCTTTGAAGTTTTAAATAGGAATCCCTATTTTTAATCATATTCTCAGGTTGTACACAAAATTTGAGAAACGTTTTATTCTTGGGTTTTTTTAATTGATCCAACCATTTAAGAGATAGAGGCACTGATAGCGTGTAACTTTTAAAGTTTTGAATCCAGATTTATCGATGAAGACAAAGAGATATAGGGTGGGTCTTACAGATATTCCTATTCTACTTTGTGATGGTCTTTAAATGTCCGAAATCAGAATCTCAAAAGTCCAAATATTTTTAGTACACAAGCCCAGTCTGTACATAGAGCTTATTAGATTACCCCCTTAGGGATAAATTTCTATAAAATAAAACTACAGAGCAAATTTTATATTAATACCTTCAACGATTTCGGCTCGGCAATGATGAATCAGTCAGGACGTGTTATTTTATATACACTCACATGCCAAAAGTCATGGAATAGCACCTAATAACGTGTGGGACCTCCTCTAGCCCGACGAAGTGCCACAGTGCGACGTGCATTGATTCCACAAGTCGGTGGAAGAAATCTGAAGTTACTGCCAACCATTCCGACTGGAGAGCTTCTCACAATTGCCCATTACGGAGCCACCACCGGCTTGCACAGTGCATGCTTGCAACTTGGGTCCATGGCCTTCATGGGGTCTGCGCCACACTCGAGCCCTACAATCAGCTGGAATCGAAACTTATCAGACCAGGTCACACGTTTCCAGTTGTCAAGTGTCCAGTCGGTGTGTTCATGGGCTCAGGAGAGACGTTGCTGACGATGTTTGTTGTTAGCAAGTGCATCCTCTTGGGTCTTTTGCTTCCATATCCCATGGACACCAGATTTCATTGCACAGTTCGCATCGATACAGCTCTAGTATCACCCTGGTTAAAATCTAATGTCATCTGGCATAGTGTCAGTTGCCTGTTAGCGGTGACCATTCTACTCAGATGCTGTTGGTCCCGTTCATTGAGAAGGTGTGGTCGACCACTGCGTTGTCCATGGTGGGAGGTAATGCCGTCAATTTGGTACTCTGGGTAGACTCTTGAAACTGTTCACCGTGGGATGCTGAATTCTTGAGCCACCTCCGATATTGAATGAGCGATACGTTGTGCTCCACATACCATGCCACGTTGGAACTCGGATAGTTCTAGTTGTGTAGCCATTGTCACACTGAACATCTCACCCCTTACTCATTACAATGTAAATAAATTTACTGACACTGATTTGCATATTGTACTATTTGCACATGATGCTACTGCCACTTGAAAAATAGTCCACTGTTATCCCATGACTTTTCATGAGATTTAGTGGATTATATAGAAAAATTATGCAAAAATCCACTAAAAATTACATGAGAACAATAGAACGAGTGGGTTTAGAATTCGATTTTATTGGGAAAATTTTTTTTGAGTTGGCAACTCAGTTTTCAATACCCATTTCATTACATGAAATATAGGGGGTCCCGGTTTTTGAGCATTTTTCTTGAGAGGTCTAGGATTTTTTTTTTCAAAAATCGATTTACTTTATGACGTTATTAATAGTAAGGCCTAAACAGTAACTTAACTAGGTATGTGTTCCACATTCTTTCAATTATTTTTACTTTGTAGTTTTGCTACATATGAAAAACAAAATAGGGGCCCGCTTTCGGTCAGTTTCCACTATTAATTGCATATCAATATGCTAGCACAGCAAAACGACTTTTGCAAAAATAAACGACAAGCCGTTATTAAAATTAAAGAAAAATACCCATTGGATCTATTTCAGTCTCTTACCTTTATTTGGGAGGCCATAATATTCTTGCATGGGTGCGTGTGAAACAACGCGTGGTCACTTTTTGAGTTATCCACCATCACCTTTTAGCAAATCCCATTTCTCATTTAATGAATGGCTCATTACACTGATTGAAATAATATCCTGCAATAAGAACTATTAAGTATTGTATAAAAAAGGTAGCAGATATTTTTTTGCTTCTTTTCTTTCTCTCCCCCGGTCGAGTAATTTGACGCGTTTCTTGTCGCTGCCGTCACATTACTCTCTCGTTCGTTCCGTCTTCTTTTCCTTGAGCCCGAGGAGTAATTTCGCTTCCTCAGCTCAAGGACCTCACGTCGTCTCCTATTACATAGGGAAAGAAAGTAAAAACAATGGTTGAGAAAGACTAGGTATGAGGATGCGCGAGCGACTCTCAAGTTCTTATTACTTCCTCTTTGCGAGCAGAGGAAAGGTTACAAATAACACAATAAATAATAACCAATGCTTATCAGTATTTTCTAGAAGAAAATTTTTATTATGCTTCTACTTGAAGATGAAGTCTTATTTCTCGAAGTGAAAAAATAGCGTTAACAACTTTAAGGAAAGACTGCAATATATTTAATTTATCATGGCAGAAACGTGTTTGTCATGACTGACATACTTTGGCGTATCGCAGTCCAAAATCTTTTTGTTTGTAACGGAATGATATATTATTGCAAATCTCTACAAATTATGTGCCAGGCAAATTATGTTATTTCAGGTGATTCTCAACTAAATATCTGAGATTTGCTCTTAAGGTCTTTTTGACTGGGTGGGCCGGGAATTGTTCTCCCAAGTCAACTATGTAATGTACATCTGGGATTGTCTAACCCGCGGAGAGATCTTTAATTGTTTCTTGAGAAAATGTAGTAGATGATTGCTATATAAATTAAACGGTTTTGGTTCTTTAGTTTAGCCTTTTCTACCTAATAAGGTCAAAATTCCGATTAAATTTAAATAATAAAATTTTGTATACATTTCAAGAAGGACAAATGATGTGACGTAGGAAGTCATTTCATCATTAATTTCAAGAAGGAGCTTAGCTGTGACTTAGAAGTAATATTAAATTCGAGAATTTAAAGTTATAGCTATACTCACTAATAACCAACGGAAATTCATTTAATTCTTTCCAAATTTACATCTAATTAATTGCTCAACACAGTATAATTGAGTGATTGAGCCTCTACAAAGCGACTTCACGTGCGCGTACCCATAGGCTGAAACAAGAATTCGTCAATCACTAATTGATTTTCTCGAACGTAGTATGTAGAAAATGTAAAAAAGCTCGTATCTTTCCTTTCTCATCATTTCCGACCCCAAGTCTGGAACAATTGGGCTTAAACTTCATAGTAATGTATATCCTGCCTAGAGGAATCTGGTTACTGAATTTTACTCCTTTACTTATCCTTCCGGTCTGTTATGTTCGTAAATCTGAACTACTAAGAGAAATAAATTCTTGATAACGGACAGTTTGTTTTCCGTATACGAATCCATTTTCTTTTATTATTTCTAATTGCTCGTGAATGATTTGTTTTGAAAATTTTGCTGCGTGCCATTATTGTTTTAGTTCCTCCGTTTGGAAAACAATGCCTCTCAGGGTTACTTTATTGAGAGAATTAACGTCGGAGAATTGTTAAAAAAAGAGAAAAACAAGAGATTCGGAATAGACAGGCGGCCATGAAGTTGAATGCATCGCCCGCCACCTTCGAAAAAGTACTCTTTATTTTGCGATCGACGGGCGGGATCGCTTCCGAAGTGATATCGACAGTAAAATCGAAGACTCCTCGTCCCCCACCGCCCAGTTTTTATAATTCGTTGAAATTGTGAATCGAAAGATTTTACGCCAGGCCGAGCCGATTAAGCCCTGGAATTGGAGAATAAAATCGAACAGCGAGGTCTTGACTCACCCGAATAAGAATTAAAGCTAAGTAGACTTTTACTATTTTTGAATATAATGTTTATTGAAATTGACGACCATTATGAACCATACAATTAACCGAATTGCTGCATTGCAAAGATAAAGAATTCAACGCTGAAAAGACGAAAGCTGGATCCCATCGTTGGAACCCCTAGAATCATCAAGGTGACCTCCGTAATTGGAAAGACGCAAAGTAAGACGAACTTTCCTATTTTCTTTTTGGAGGCCCCGTGATCTTTATTTGAATCCTTTATAAAAAGAAAGTAAAAGAAAAGAGATTAATCTAAAGACTTACCTGAATCCAACCCTAAACTGCTAAAAAATACTGCATAAAAATAAGATAAAGCAATAGAGTAATAAAATGAGAAATACAGACTAATACCTGCCTTGAGGAAAAATAAATAAAAGATAGAAGAAAGTTCAGAACCCGTAGTAAAACGTCGTAATTGGGATATCTTATGAACGTAATAAACCCTTTATCCAGTGGTTTTTCGAGACCCGTTATTGAAGTAAGAAATTGGAAGTCAGATAATTGTTTCAACGTATTGTCGTTGATGACGCCCCACGATAACTTCGAGTTCTCCTGTCCGAGGTATTTAGTGTTTTGCTACCGACCGCTGCGGGTAGTGGGTAGGACCCGTTTACTAACTTGCCCTGTCCCACTCCTTGTGTGAATGCTAAGGTCGATTGAGTCCCCTCCCCCCACTCACAGACGCAGTCAACCGAGCCTTTGGATTTCTCATTTACGCCACCACCATTACCAGTCCCTCCTTCAGTTCGTCTTAATCAGGACTCCTACCTATTAAAGAGAATAAAAAGACTGTTGATTACTCGTAGGATTACACACTTTAGAAATGATTAGACGTTAAAGGAAAATATTAATAATTAGCTAGGACATAAGACAATTAAAAATAAGGAAACGAAAGGAAAAAAACACTACTCATTGCGAACCTGCCTGTGAGCAGACGACCGCCGTCGTCATTTTGATTCCTGACTATTAACATTAAATGGATAGTATGAAACTTACTCAATGACTGACGTATAGAAAAGTGTGTTATTAAACAGCCACAATAAAAAAAAATGATGAATATTACGTTAAAGAAAATTTAAACGCTACGCAGACTTTAACCCCGCCTAATCTAATTATTTATCAAACAAAACATTACAATTGAACTTTTAATTCTTCTTAATCGTTGTTGTTCTGTTTTCACAGTATTATAAACTTACTTTTACAGAATTTATGTACCTTTTAATATTTTAATATTTTGCTCAGTAGTTATTATTCCTTTTTATTTTTTGAATTGTCTCTAGAAGGTCGAGTGCTAAGAAAGTGCCTCTTATCCTATTTGAAAACCTATTGTTCTATACCTTAGGTCAATAAATTATTTTATTTCCCTTCACCACTCTTAGGAGGGAACAACCAAGACTGTGTGATAGTGTGTGTCTTTTCCTTAGTGGGAATTAGTGGATCAGCCCCTCAGTTATGGGTAATACTCAT
Organism: Rhysida immarginata; assembly: GCA_023313115.1. NCBI lineage: Eukaryota > Metazoa > Arthropoda > Chilopoda > Scolopendromorpha > Scolopendridae > Rhysida > Rhysida immarginata. The sequence goes on from JAHWFO010105723.1 coordinate 84,984, forward strand.
TGGTGTTTTATTGTAGATATTCGAGCCCTTCGTTTTCGAACTCCGTAACGGAACGTCTAAACAACGCACCCCGTTACAGTACCTAAATAGCACATAGAACTTTTGTCCTCTGTGAATCTCACCCCCGTAATTTCGAACCCAGTGTACCTATCAAAATAAATAGTGAATGTGGACATGCGCATAATAAGCTACATTCCGAATTTCAATCTTCTACTTCAAAAAATGTAGAAATTATGAAGCGAACGGACGGTCTTTATAAAATCAGTAAGTAGCTCCAATCTTCTGCTACTTAAGAATATACGGAGTATCCCAAATTGATGTATACACTCCTTGAAACTTTATAATCCAGCAACGAAATGAGATAGAAATAAAGGTTTCTTGTATTTTATTCCTTAAACTTCAATAAGCTCGTACATGTTCAAAACGCCCACCTTCTGCCACAGTACACTCCCAACACCGACGTCGAACAGAGTTTCATACTGAATGAATTGTAGCTAATGGAATATCACTGATGGAATGTTCAATCTTATATCTTAATTCCTTCAGTGTTTGTGGGTTTATGGCGTAATGAGCTTTTTTGGGAATCGTGCAAAAACCTCCATGACGGCATCAACACTCGTTATCAGTGGAACTTCTCTTTCTTCCGCACCGACCGTTCCTTCGGATTCAAACTTGTCTCGGAGTTTTGTTATTGTTACCCTTGTTGACGGTGGTGTACCAAATTCAACCCACCAACATCGTTGAACCTCAACGACATTCTCCACACTCCAATAACACTTGAGTATCCACTTACGTTCATCGAATGAAAGTCTCACCGCCATTTTGGTTTATTAACAAATGAACAACAATGAACGTGTTGCTGTGTTTTTCCAACGCCGTCTGGACCATACACAACTAAACTTATATTTCAATCTCAATTCGTTGCTGAGCTATAACGTTTCAAAGAGTGCATACTTCACTTTTGGGACACACTGTAGATTAGACTTACTAGCGGAGGCATCCCACGTTGCCCGGGATATTTACAGTTGTAGGTAAACTTAGCAATCTCAAGAAGTGAAATAATGCATTCGTGCGTCGACAAAGCGATTTCAAGTGCGCGTACGGATGTCAATAATGCTTAAAAGGTGAACAATGTATTCATTCTTGACGAATCGATTGTCATATGATATACCATTATCTTTGTATTGTTTACGATCACTATTTTAGCACCTCAATTCGACTTGAAGGGGTCCACGAAAAAGACTGAAAGGCTGACATAGCCGAGCTAATACCTTGATGGCCAAATTTCTGAAAACAGAATTTAAAAAATTTAATCCGCTTTCATGTTATCGTGTACGGACTCATGGCATAACCACCGAGACAGAAGTAATACATTGTTACATCATTATAGTTGGGCGAGAGACAGGCCAGCGCACTCAAAAATCACGTGATCATCGGGGTTCGGTCAACAATCCATCCTTCATTGTTTCCAACAAACGAAAAAATACTTATTGTTAAAATCCAAGATGAGTACAATGAAGGATGAATTGTTGGCTGGACCCCGATGATCATGTGACTTTTGAGTGCCCTGGCCTGTCCATCGTTGGCCTCGAGTTAGGGCAAATTTATGGCTTATTGGTAGAAATACGAATAACAATGCTCTATTTATGATGATGTAGCAATGAATTACGTTTCATCGCAGAGGCCTTCGCTCTCGGTGGTTACGCTCATGATGACCCTTTCAGAAAAGCAAACTCGAGAGGATGTTATAGTGTATAACATAATGAGAAAATGAAATCAACACCTTTTCGGAATCCATAATTAATTTTCATCTACTTTAATTACTTTTAAACCGTAATTTTCGATTGTTTTTTGTTTTGGGTTTCCAGTCCATGTTACTGCTTTTTATTGGCGGTTTTATTTATCGCGTTGTTCCGCTTTTTACTGTGAAAAATGTATTCCTCTTAGGTTTTCTAATTGGCCGTGATAACTTGTTATGATTGGTCGATAGTGAAGCTTGAGAGGAACACATCTATACAGGGTGATTCAGAAAGGTAGGTCAAGAATGAAATACCATGTACAGTTTGTAGCGGGGAACAATATTTTTCCTATAAACATGGGTCCGGAAATGCATCCTTACAGAGATAATGCAACTTGTACGAGGTAGGAATGGATGTGCGTTACCCGGACGGTGATTGTAGAGTCCATGTAAATTAGGATCTAAACATGTAAATTGTTAGTGTTCTCTCTTTTAAAAGAGAGGAAACGAAACATGTGGGTCATCCTTACGCTACTTTCGAAATTTTTTCTGAAAATTTCCGAAATGCTACCAATTAAACATATTTTTTTGTTTATTCTTCATTTAATTCTGTATAATCAGGTATTTATTGTTTTGACTTAAGTGATTTATAAAAGTCTTAATTTTTTTGTTTTGAAGAACAAGTAGGACAAATCTTGATGTCCCAACTTCAAATCAATAAGAGTTAAAGCAGTATTTAAGAAATTGCTTAAATACTACAACTATGTAAATTATCAATAACATTGCATCTCTTACATAAAAATAGTTTTAACAATAAATTTCATTAAAAAATTATTTATTGTGGCTACTATATCACACTGCTTACAAAAGCTGTATATAGATACGGAGTTTTAACAGTAACGGTATTTATGGTTTACCTTTCAAGTAAATAAATTAGTAACAAAAATTTTTTTCGTTAATGAATTTTATGAAAGTTTTTTCGACCATTTATTTATTATCTCGACCAACTGAAACACCCGACAAATTTGTCTCCGACAAATTGACTGCCCGACCAACTGATACGGTCGACGAATTGACATTCGACTAATTGACCTCCGACAAATTGACCGCCCGACCAACTGACACTCTCAACGAAATGACGCTCGACGAATTGACGCCGACGAACTGACGCTCGACGAATTGACCTGATACCCTGTGACACATCATGTTTTTGCATGAAAAATGAGAATTTTTGTTTGTGTTTTGAGATGAAAGTTTCTGCTTGCCTGATGAAACAAAATCTTAATACAAACAGAATATCAAGAAATAAAAAACTTAAAGTTTTAGATATTTATTTCTCTGCTTCGTCAGATGAGTCCATTGGTATATCTGATGATTACATATTAAAGAAGTGAGTGCTAAAAGCGTGAAAGCCTACATATACATGCTTCTTGAATTTAAAGCTGGTGGTGCTAGAGAGTTAACAAAATTTAAAGTGTGTCTCAAAAGTCGTGTGCCATATGAAAAGTTTATGAATGTTGGCTTTAGGTTCACACGGTTTTGCAAGCTTATCGTTCATGTACAAAATGTGCACCATGAACTCGAAGACTATGTTTCAAACGATCCAAATTTTCTTCTGTCACGCGTATAAGTGTAGCTAGTGAGCTTGAAAATATCAGGGTGCCAGCAATTAAATTCGTCTGCAGCTTCTCGAGATGTTCTGTGGTGATTTCCACAAAGAAGTGTCAACTCTACACGTTGTTACAGTGTCAGCATTATTCCTCTATTTCACTACTTCACCTAAAAAATCAAAGCAACCAATTAATCCATTTGGCACGCGACTTTTCAGACACACAGTCTAAATAAGTTGTCATGGCTTAAAGTGACATTGAAGAAGATGACGAAGTTAAAGTGATGAGCTTAAGGACAACAAATAACGAGCGAAAATTATTTAAAACGATTGACACAGATATCTCTTATGTTCATTTGATCAAATTAAAAAAATGCTAGCAGAGCCAAAGTTAAAACTATTAGGTGGACGTTATAATATGAATTTCTACATGCTGTTGATGTTTTCCAAAAAGCTTGGTATATGTAAAAAGTAAATTTAATACAAAATTTATGAAAGTAGAATATTGTTTCTGTTATTCTTTCATAAATTTACAGATTAATCCTATCTACAGCAGTTTCGTCTACTCTGTTACAATTATGTCCACTCTGTTACAGAAGTGTTTTTATTATAATTTCAAATTAAAAAATCAAAAAAATTTGGAATTAAGAGTATTAACCTGTTTAGATAGATAGAATTGTACCCAGAATAGCGCAATTTTGATCTTATTTAACTCTATTTGATATGATAATCTCATATTTGCACATACTTTTTTCAATTTTGCATTTTGAAGCATGAAAACTATAAAAAATGTAAATTTACTGTTTATCATAAAATTTTCCAGCATTTATATAAAGTAAATGTTCATTCGTTTGTGTTGCACAAAATATTTTGAAAAAAAAGCGAATTTACATAATTTAATCCAACAAATAGATGTGTAACAGAGTGGACAAAATCTCCCATAACCAATCAAAAAACTATAAAAATCACATATTAGTACTAAGTTGATCTAATTATTTTTTACAACATAGATAAATTCAATCTATAAGCTATTATTTAACATTAATTTAAGTTAGATTAGATAATTTCGAAAAAAAAAATTGAAACATCAAATGTACCCTTTTCGTGAGAATGACCCATGTAACTCCATTGTCGTACATTGGATCGCTTGACTAATGCGGAGTTGGCGGACATGCCACACAAGTCGACAATCCCGATGACCTTGTAGCTAAAATTGTTACAGCTTGTGGAGAAGTCAGTGATTCTCCGAATATCTTCAACAGAGTTCGCGAGAATCTCGTCTGCAGACTAAACATCTGCATCGAGGCTCAGAGTCGGCATTGTTAACACCTATTGTAATGTCATTGTACCTGGTACAAACTGTTCATGGTATTTCATTCTTGACCTACCTTTCTGAATCACCCTGTATAATGTAAGCATGTTTGTCCGGTCTTAAAATGCAACTAGAAATTTAACATACAGCTGTGTAATACTACCATAATGATGGAAAAAATCTAAAACTGGAAATAAGTCTCTTAAAAACGTAGAAATTAATAATGTTTATATCTAGATAGACTTGTTTTATGTTTGTTTGCTTGCATGTGTGAACAATCAGCCCCTGGTGTTTGCATCAACAATCGGCTGGTCGTGTTTATATGTTTCAGTGGTTGATGAAATTGATACATGCCGCACCCGACAAAAGACAGTCCTAGCACTGAAAAGTCACTTGAACATATTAGTCCTATAAACAATGTAATCTTCAATGTTTTTATCTTGGATTTTAGCAATCAGTATTTTTCGTTTGTTAGAAAGAATGAAGGTTACATTGTTGCTTCGACTAAGAAGATCAGGTTAGAGTTCTGACACTGTAAGGTGAAATGGAAGAGTTCACTTTATCGCGCTCATTAGGTAGGGATAGGTAGGGAAAATTTTTTTAAAATGCTCTAATTTTCTTAAACCCTGGCAATTCAACAATAGGTTAGCAACAAGCGGTTGCAAGCAGGCTTGAGTGAAAAAAGCAGCTCACAGATCGCGCATAAGGGTAAAAAATATACTATCTCTATGACATCTCTACCGATTAAGCGCGATAAAGTGAACTCTTCGATTGCACCTTATAGTGCGAGAACTCTACCTTTCAGTGCCAAGGCCGGTCTTTTTCGTCAGCTACGATGTTTGCTTTAATGATTCACATTTTAACCCTTTATCGATAATGTTGCCATATGGCAACGTCAACATTTGCCATCAGTCATGCATGACATTTGTATGAAATAAAGCAATTTATGTAATGAAATAATGCAATTTATGTATATCGGTTCACAAATAGTCTTTTTGCCATAATGGCAACAATACATGAACAAATAATTACATGTAATAAAATTATTTTTTATGATAATTGTAATCCTGACCATAGCCTACAATGATATGAGAAAGCCTGCCCATTAGCCTTCTTCCATTGTTCATAGGTGTCAACAAAAATTAGACGAAAACATCAGGATTCAGCACTGTCTAGCGAGAAAATTTAACAGTGTTTCTGTCGCTTCATACAACAACTCCTAGAAAGAAAGCCTCACAACTGAAAGGTCATGCATTGTCACATCATCATATTTCGACCCAAGGCTACGAGAGAGACAGGCCCTGAAACTCAAAAGTCACCTGACCATCTTAGTCCAAGCAACAATGTATATTTCATTAATGATTTTTCAATTGAAAAATGGAAGAAAAAATTCTGCGACCCGGATTCGAACCAGGAACCTCGACTATCATGGCCGATGCCTCTACCAATTGGGCTATCGCAGACACCACGGACAGCCAAGCTGTCTCAAGGTGTCTTAAAGACAACCAAGTTGTCACGGCTGAAAGCCCAATGGGAGACGGGAACCTGGCCCGCACATCGAGAATTTCTCCACTCCAAACCATCAGAAAGTTGATGAACTCACAAGTAAATAATAATAATTATGAACTGGAGATGCTCTCCAAGCATAGGTAATAAAATGGAGAACATTACCTGCCGTTTTTCTAATTTTTGGGTGTGGTTTTTGCTTTTGGCAGTCCTTGTTTTGGGTGTGGACCTTTTTTGGAAGTTGATGGTCCTTGTTTTGGGTGTGGTCATTCTTCTGGCTGGTGATGTCTTTTTGATTAATCACGTGATTGCGTCCATGTTCCGATTCATTGAGGCTGATAATAAAATTAATTTTATAATTCTTGGATATGACAGGCAAGGGGACATGGGCACGTCTTAGAACAAAATGGATTTATGTGATTTTGTCTCACAATATCCTCTACTCTTGCTCCACTTTATATAGTATGAAATATAAGGGTTGCTACGATGACTGATCCCTCAAATTGATTGCCTAATTACTAATTAACTTTTGTTTTTAGAACAACCAAATTTTTTCCAAACCCTTTTACACTTTATTCTAATTAAAACTACTTCTGTGTCAAGATGTATTGTTTGTTTTTTAATTTTCAGTTAATGCTATATTGTTTCAATTCATAATGTGTACTTGAGCAGTGGTTAATGATGGCTATAAGGTGAGTGACCTGACACACATGTTTATAAATACAGCTCGCTCACATAGCCTGTTGAAGTTTTCTAAATCACTAGCTTTTTACCTTATTTACAAGGTCATCTTTATGAAATTTGTTTTATTTTTATTTTTGCCTCTCTCCTTGATTATCTTTGCTTTGTTTTTTCTCGGTGTGAACTTGGTTGAAATGTTGAAATAAAAATACAAATTTCACATTTCTCAGTGCTGGTGAGGTATACTTCGCTCTCTCTTTAGTAATTTGCATAGACTTTCCACACCAAGGTTAATAAATGTGTTGCTTGATTCCCTCTTCGCAAAATTCACAATTCTCTCTCTCATACAGTATTTAACTTTTTCTGTTCACTTATGGTATTAGGATACGAGAGAGATATGTTTTTTAAGCATTGAACTCTTTTAAATGCAAAAGCCATTCTTTAATTTAAGGCTGTGGCTTCACAAGCGTTGATGTAGCATCGTTCGCCACAAGTCGACAAGTTCTCAAAGTCGTGGTTTTGTTGTTTGTTTTACAGCTTGAATTTTATGCTTTTTACTTTTTAAAGGTTGAACGCTGTCTGTACTTTAATTTTATGTCACCCTAAAATTCACGACACGGTGACGATCGCTTTCACGAGCATCGTGATTCCGTGTCGCCGCTCACGATCATGCTGTTTCTTGGGCATGTTTTCTCAAAGTCGAGTCCTTGCTGGCTTGTTTTTCTGCCTAATTGCATTGACTTTTACTTTTTAAAGTTCTATCATAGCGTGTATGTTCATTTCACGGGCCTTTATGCAGTGGTACAAGGCAACAGGTGCCTCAAAAGTTTGTGTTCATGCGTGCGTGATGGTTGCTATACTCCTTTCACGAGGCGTCGCTGGTCCATGTGTTCGCCCATGGTTGCATACTTCACGCTTTTGTGTTTGCTAAAAATCTTTGTGTCTTCCATCCAAAGGTATATGAAATACTTATTTCTGTGTTCTATTGGTGTTGCCTAGCCGTTTCATGATTTTTTTAACTAATTAAATTTTCTCCTGCTAACAAATTTGCACGTAGTTGATTTGCGGGAGCCCGGCCGAGGCCTTGCGTGCGTGCACGGCATGAACATCGTCGATTGCCGCAACGATCGGCGTTCAAGCCAATCCAAGCTAAAAATCTGCGTGTCGTCTAGCCAGGGTATATGAAATAGGTATGTTTGTGTTGCATTAGTGTTTACCAATTAGTTTCACCGATTTTTCACCTAATTCTGTCCTATTGACAAAAGCGTACGTACTTGTTATCATACAGTCCAAGCGAGGCTTAGCGTGTCTGCGATGTGAATAGCATCGCCCACCACTACGCTCGGTGCTCAAGCTAATCTAAGAAAAAAATCTTCATGTCTTCCAGCCCAGGGTATTTGAAATACGTTTGTTTGTGTTGCATTGGTGTCTACCCATTAGTTTAACTTATTTTTCGCCTATTTAAAGTCTTTCCTACTGACAAAAGTGTACGTAATTCTTATCACACAGGCCAATTGAGGCTTAGGGCGTTCGCGATGTGAACAGCATCGCTCGGCACTATGCTCTATGTTCAAGCTAATTCCAGCTAAAAATCTTCGTGTCTTCCAGCCCAGGGTATATGAAACACGCTTGTGTTGCATTGATGTTTACCCAGTCGTTTCACTGAATTTTCACCTAATTAAAGTCTCTCCTATTGAAAATACTGTAAATAATTCTTATCAATTAGACTGAGCGAGGCTTAACGCGTCTGTGATGTGAACAGCATAGTCAGGCACTATGATCGACGTTCATGGTAATCTAAGCTAAAAATCTTTGTCTCTTTCAACATGAAATACGTTTGTTTGAGTACTATAGGGGTTCCCTACCCATTTTCGATACAACAGCATCACATGTGCTGTAGGCCTTGGTTATTTCTTAGTTCATGCTGCCAATCGTAATGTGGGTAAATTTATCTCCACATTTACATGTCTCTATTTTCTGCTTTTGCATTGATTTCTTATAAAAATAATAATAATGATGATGAAAAGTTTACAGATTTTTCATTTTTTAGTTACTATTTTACTGAATGCTATTTATTCCCTAGAATTTTAACTGGTGTTCTTAAAAAATAATAAAATAAAATAAAATAAATTAAATTTTATTTTTACTGTATTTAAATTCATACAAATGTTAAATTTTTTTAAAGTTAATCTGCATTGCATAAGAAATGTTTAAGTGAAAATTTCGCTTTTAAGGCACTTACATAATTTTCACCGAAATGCACCCAAATGGGTGGATTTACAGTTTCGTGCACACTTTTTGCCAAACATTCATGATTTTCATCAAAAGTCACTCAAATTGGTGGATTTACACTTTCGTGCACACTTTTTGCGAAACGTTCATGATTTTCACCCATTACTAAAAATTTATTTAGTTTTACTAAGTACACATTTTACTGTGCATTACAAAATATTGTTACTTAGTAATGCAGGTTCTTTGTTCTTTTCTATATTGGGTTACTTGGGTAGTTTTATTAGTAAAGTATTCAGGGCCATGAAATTGAACGTTAGGTGAGTTGGGCGAATGTGTAGCTGATACGCTCAGTCAGTTACACATTCTCCCTAATTTCTACCCATCCCAGGAAGTGAAAAGTGAAAAGTGAGCCATCTCAAACAAAGCCAGTGATCAGCTGTGAACTCCAATGGTTAGTTTAGCAGCCAGTGCTTAGGTCAGCTCAATGACATCTTTAGGTAAACTACAAGGTCCAACAGGTGCACATAAGTGTGTGCTAACAGATGATAATGTAATGATAGACTCACTATTATCCGACTACTGTTGCTATCTGGTGGTGACCCTATCCAGCTATGTTGCAGGCGCATTCGTATTGGGACTTGGTACTCTTTCGACTGAAAATTTTGATTAACCAAATATTTCGAGCTCCTTAACATCAATTTATTGTTTGTTATTCTTTCATTATCGCATGCATGAGTCTGTTTGTTTGTCGTTTTAAAAAAAATGTGTCTTTCAATGTGTCCCTTGTTATCCACCATCCCCTACCTCTTACATTGTTGCTGGTTTCATGTACATTTATGCTAAACTTGTGTGTTTACAATTACAAATTTTCCTTTTTTAACACTGTCGAGGTTTATACATGGTTCTCTTTACTAATGTATGACTGAAATGAATTGCTGGGGTCATACATTTCATAAAAATGCTGCATTTCTCGCTGTTTCAATTCGATGTGGTTGACTTTATCTTCTTCTCTCTCTTTCAAGGTTTCTTGTCCCTTAATCTTTTGTAGATACAAATACAAAATGACTTCTTTTCCTTGGGTAATTGTCATTGAATACAATTATACAATGTTTATTTCACAATTAAGTTCGATTTAATAATACAGACAAAAAAGGTAAGCAAAATACTAGCTTCTATGGTCTGCATCTTTAGTACCAACTATTCTTAGGGTCGCCATCTCACACTCTTTTTGCACAAACTCAGGTTTCATACTTTTAAATACGGATGCAATTGTTCAGACATAGTGAAGGTTTGAAATGTAATACAGAAAATCGATCCCAAATTTATCTAACTTTTATACCCTAAACACGTTAGCAACAATTCAAATTTGGCAATGGTGCCACATGTATTTGTTCGATTAATGGTTTCAATAGTGTAAAAGTTGCAAATTCAATCACTCAACCAAACACCAAACAACCAAATTCAGCAAACAACACTTTTATAAACAAATCGAAGAACATGCAATAATCACGTCCAAGGGATTTTTTTATCAACTGTAAGGATCATAACTCCATATCCATAAATCATTTCTAAGGGATAAGGTGCCATTATTTGACACACTGAGTAACATCTCACGACGTTAATAAAAATAATTATAATATTCAAGAACTCATCTGAAAGCAACGATAACAAGGTCTGCAGAGATTGGAAAAAGGGACAACAATACAAAGACGCCTCCGAGTGAAAACAGGGGCTCAGATGTAATTCCGTGAAAGCAAATACAGGCCAAGATGTAAAGCCTCAAATAAAATTTCTTGTCGATGCTTAATTTCGCGAATGCAAAAAGAGGTGGAGATGTAATTTCTTGAATGCAAATTCTTCCCGAGATATAAATTCGTGAATACAATTTTCAGGCTTGGATTAAACCTGCGAATTCAATTTCCCTCCTCGACGTAATTTCAATTTGTTAAATTTGTCTCGAGTCAGTATAATTTGGAATGATTTAATAGTAAAATTTATGTATTGTAAATAAAGACTTCACAAAACAAAATGAGACAGTCACTCATTGACTCGATGCAAAACAGTTTTGGAACACTAACAATAACATCAACCAACAATAACAACTTACCATAAAAAGTAAACAAATGCCACACAGCAAATAAGCACCACCTCAATTCCACTGCAAGTCTACAGAGAAGGTAATAAATGCCGCACTCAATTAACCAAGGTGGTGATCATCAAAATTACTGATGGTGTCACTGAGGGCTTCCAGTGGATACCAATGCATAAAATACCACAGTCAATGCGATGTTTCGAGGTTGACCATCCCATAGTAATAATTTATGGATGTGGAGTTCTGATCCTTACAGTTGATAATAAATCCCTTGGACAAAGACGTAATTATTTCAAGTTCTTTGATTTGTTTATGAAAGTGTTGTCTGCTCTATTTGGTTGTTTGGTGTTTGCTTGAGTGATTGAATTTCCAACTTTTAGACTATTGAAACTCTTAATCTCACAAATACATGTGGTACCATCAACAGATTTGAATTGTCGCTAATGAGTTTAGAGTATAAAAGTTAGAAAAAATATGGGATGGATTTTCTGTATTACATTTCGAACCTTCAGTAGGTCTACATCTGAAAAATTGCATCCATATTTGAAAGTGTGAAACCTGAGTTTGTGCGAAAAGAGCATGAGATGCGACCCTAAGAATAGTTTTTTACTGAAGATTCAGATCATAGACGCTATATTTTGCTTACTATAGCGTGTAGTTTTTTGATGAGGGAAGATTCTGACCATTTTTGCAGCATGTAGTTCTTTGATGTACTATATGCCACACTTTAGCCTTTGAAAATTTCTACGGGATAATGGCTACTTAAGATCATGTGCCAGTGAAGCATTTCGACCATCTTTGAATTAAATTTATCAATTAGCTTGTAATAAAATCTTGTAAACATTCCAAGGAGGAGCTTTAGCAGTGAAGCAGAAATACATTTATACGTTTATTAAAAAGAAATTAATCCCCCCCCCTTCCGCCTCCCGAGTAGGATAAGGCAAGTCATCTGTTTTTACCCCTTCGTCTGCACTTTTTACCTCTCCCCAAGTTTTTTAATCAATAAAATGATTTTCTCGAACGTAATATGTAAAAAATGTAAAAAACCTCGTATCTTATTTCCTTTCTCACCATTTCCGAACGTATGGATACCTCGGGAAAAATATTCATATAATGGAGATCTTGCTTATAGGAATATGCATACCGAATTTCACTCCTTTCTATGCATAAATACACCTAGACCTTTTGGTCCCCTCTAATTTTCACCCCCAAAACTTTGACCTTAGTGGGCGAATCAAAACGAAACTAAAGAGTGAGGTACACATGCCCATAGAAAGCTAAATTCCGAATTTCAACCTTCTGCCTCAAAAAATGTAGAAATGATGAAGAGTGATTCAAATCGTGTGTAAAATAAAACCAGTAAGTAGCTCCATTTTTCCGCTACTTAATAAACTTACAGATTATGAGCACTTGAGCAATCGTGCATCAACAAAGCGATTTCACATGCGCGCGCCGATGTCAGTAATGCTTAAAAGATGAACAGAAAATAACAATGTATTTCATCTTGACAAACTCGTCCGAGCCATTTCCCATATCTATCGATTGGTGAAAACAGATTTTTAAAATCTTTCATACTTTCAGAGGAAATCGAGTAACGGACGGACAAGGCCAAAGCATAAAGCACCTTTCGGTACTTAATAAAATCTTGTAAACATTCCAAGGAGGAGATTTAGCAGTGAAGCAGAGATACATTTATTATAAAGAAATTAACCCCCCCTCGCTAGTAGGGTAAGGCAAATAGCAAATCCTGCTGTCATCTACTTTTAGCCCTTTTGCCTGCACTTTTTACCTCTCTCCAAGTTATTTTAATCAAAAAATTGATTTTCTCGAAGGTAATATGTAGGAAATGTAAAAAACTTCTTATTTCTTTCCATTCTCATCATTTCCGAAGGTATGATACATCACATGCAATATGTTGCCATTATTCTAAGGACCAAGTGACTGCCACCCCCGCATATCCAACACCACTGGAACAATTGACCTTAAAATTCATAGTAATGCAGATCTTGCCTAGAGGAATCTGGATACTGAATTTCACACCTTTCCGTACCTAAATAGCACATAGATATTGGTTATGATATAAATGACTTATATTTTTGGCTCATATAATCACTTGTGAACAGGGACATGAAGAAAGTTACACAGGATGAATATTGCACTTTAATTTTTTTATTTTCTCCACATCTCTCATTTTTACACAGAACACAACTCAACAATGCTAAAGCGAATGCATGCGCACTCGTGCGCGTATTGCACAAGGAATTGCTCCTAACAATGACAATTGTTCGGAAAAGAAAAAAAATAAAAATTGAAAATAAAATTACTGTCTCTTTCGATAAAAATAAAATTTAACACTTTTAAATTATACAATAAACTTATGCTTAACCATATCCTGCCCGCCGTGAACTTGTTTCAATCTTCAGCGTTTGGTAATGGACATAGTCGGGAAATGGCACGTTTGGTTATACCATGCTTTGTCTTTAAGGTGACTACTCTCACAATACCATCGTTGCCCAGATGGGTCCCTATGATTCGGCCAAGTGGTCACTGCAATGGCGGAATATTGCTCTCACGGACAAGCACCAAGTCACGAGTAGCTAGATCATTGCGTTTTTCAGACCATTTGTATCGTTGTTGGAGTTGGGTCAAATACTCATGGTGCCATCTTTTCTAAAACGCCTGTTGAAATTTCTGTATCATTTTCCATCGGGATAATCCCGTGGTTTTCACCTCATGTAAGTTCTCCTCTGCAATGCTGACTAGTGGTTCTCCAATCAGGAAATGTCCTGGCGTAAGTGCTTTCAGATCGTATGGATCAGAAGATACTGCTCCGAACGGTCTAGAGTTCAAACAGGCTTCCACCTGGGTAAGGGAGTAGTCAATTCTTCAAATGTAAGCACAGTGGTGCCTGTGACTTTGCGCAAATGCTGCTTTGCAGACTTAATGTTAGATTCCCATAATCCTCCAAAATGAGGTCCATAGGGCGGTATGAATTTCCAAGTGATTCCTTGGAGTGACATTTCATCTAGAATAGATCAATTCAATGCACTCTTGTGTAGTAATTGATACAATTTCTTTAACTCCTTGTGGGCACAATGGAAATTAGTGGCATTGTCACTGATTAGTTCTCTGCAGATTCCTCATCGAGCACAAAATCTCCGTAAGGCAACTATAAATGCGTCAGCTGTAAGATCGCTTACTAGTTCAATATGAACTACCTTCATTGCCAAACAGACAAAGAGAGCCATATATGCCTTCCAAGATTTGGCTCCACGTCCTTTAGAGGCTTTGATGTAGACTGGGCCCTCAAAATCTACTCCTGTTCTCAAAAAAGGTCTGCATTGTCTCACTCTTGAGGTAGGTAAATTGCCCATGAATGGATGATGTGATGTGGCTCAATCACGAAAACAGATTAAACTTTGGTGAGTATAGTGACGATCAGAACTTCGGGCGCGGATTATCCAAAATGTTTGGCGCAATGTCGACAGAAGCAATTGAATACTAGGATGAAGTAATCTCTTGTGATAATATTCTATAATCAGTTTCGTTAGAGGGTGATGTTTGGGCAACAATAAAGGATGCTTGGTTTCAAAGGGCAAAGTTGAATTCTTCAATCTCCCTCCCACTCTAATATAGCCCTCGTCATCGATGAAAGGATCTAATCCAGCCCAATGATGATTCAATTTCCTATTTGTCGACAATGCATTCACAAGTTCACTAAATACTATTTGCTATACTTGTTTCACAATTACCAATAATGTTTCATTTAATTCTGCTGTTGTCAATGGTCCTACACGTCTGGATGTTGCTGGAAGGGTCTTGCAATTAAAGATGAATCTTCTACAAAAGGCAATGGTTCGTTGGAGTCTTGTTCACGACGAGAATCTCTCTATGATGTGGTGCATCTGAGTGGTGATCATTGCACTTGTTGGTATTTGACGAACCTCCAGGTGTTGTAGTGAAGGAACCGTAAGTTGCAGTGGCCAAGCTGCTTCTGCTTGTACAAGAAAGGTTGGGCCATGCCACCACAATGCTATTGTCAACAAACATTTAGGGTAT
Source organism: Rhysida immarginata (assembly GCA_023313115.1). NCBI lineage: Eukaryota > Metazoa > Arthropoda > Chilopoda > Scolopendromorpha > Scolopendridae > Rhysida > Rhysida immarginata. The sequence goes on from JAHWFO010105723.1 coordinate 100,213, forward strand.
ACACCTCGAGAAGCAATATTTGCGGGATTGTCCTTGCTAGGGATGTGCTGCCAAAACATAGGCGGCATAAGATCTTGAATTTCGGCGACACGATTTGCCACAAAAGTTTTTCAACGTCCTGGAACACCTTTAATCCAGTCAAGAACAATAGTAGAGTCAGACCACGCCCACATTTGATTTTAGCATAGGTAGATTCTGTACAACTCTGTTCATTAAACGGGCTAGCAACAATGCTCCACACAATTCCTGTCTAGGTAATGAAGTGGGTTTGATAGGTACTACACGAGTTTTTGCACATAATAAATGTGTTGTAACATTGCCTTGTGACGAAATTGCCACTTGTGACGCATCACAAAATCCATGAAGTTGACTCGTTGTTAGAGTATCAAAGCAAAATCGGGCCACTCTCACCTCTTGAATGACTGGTAATTCTTTTGCAAGATGTATCCACTTTTCTTGGATATGTTCTGGAAGTTTATCATCCCAAGAAACACCACTAAGCCACAACTCCTGTATTATGATCTTTGCAAGAATAAACACTGGTACGACCCAACACAAAGGATCAAATATCTTCGAAATGTTGGATAGTATGGTGCGCTTTGTTGAATCTTCATTGGTTATGTCCACAGTCCGGTATCTAAAAACATCTTCCTTATCCCAATGTAGCCCCAGCACACGGGACGTCTCATGTAGCGGAATTGATAATGCTGCTGTTGTAGCATGTTGTTCTACAGGAAGTCTAATTAAAGCTCGTTTGTCATTGGAACACCACTTACGCAAATTGAAACCACCTCTTTTCAATATGGCATTAAGTTCCTCACATAGTTGTTGGGTTTCTTCCAATGTTTGATCTCCCGATAGGAGGTCATTCATATAAAAATCTTGCTTTATGACATCGGTGGCCCTGTCCGAGGTTGAATGCTCATCCAAAGCCAGCTGCTGTAAGATACGGGTCGCTAAGTACGTAGCTGATGAGGTTCCATACGTTATAGTCTTCAACTGATAAGCTTGTACTGAACTGTTAACACTATCTCGCCATAAAATGCATTGGAGTCGAAGATCTTCCTCACGTATCAAGATTTGCCTATACATATTTTCAATGTCTGATGAAACAGCATACCGATAAGAACGGAACCGTAGGATAATATCGAAAACGTCTTGTTGCTGCTTTGGACCCACCATCAAAACGTCATTTAACGATGCTCCAGATGAGGTCTTGGCCGAGGCATCAAAGACAACCCTTAATTTGGTAGTTAGGCTATTTTCATTAGTGATGAAATGATGGGGTAGATAATTATTTTGTGAATTAAATGTTACTTCTTGCATATGTCCCAACGCTATGTATTCAGCCATAAAAGCATGATATTGATTTCGAAGCACCGGATTATGTCGTAGTCTATTTTCAATAGATAAGAGCCTTTTAGTGGCCATTTGATGAGACATGCCAAGTTGATAATGTGTCTCTTTGCAAGGTAAAGCCACGATGTATCGTCCTTGATCATTTCGACTCGTATTTTTCACAAAATGCTCTTCACATTTTTTTTCTTCATCAGAAAGAGCGTTCCCTGGGGCTACCTCTTCAAGTTCCCAAAATGAGCGTAACTGCTGTCCAATATCCATGGAGCTATGATGGACTTGAATGCCAGAGGATGAGACCCGAGGCGTTTGAACGCCCACGACCCATCCAAACTGAGTCTCTTGAATATGCGTGAGGCCATTAGATAGGACCTTTAAGGTGCCCTTGAGTACCTCGTAATAATGATCACTCCCTATAAGTATGTCGATCTTCCCAGGTGAACGAAACGATGGATCAGCAAGTTGACACTCAGCTAACTTCAGATCATCACCGACATGTACTGGTTGTTTGGGCAACCAGCCTGTTAATGTTTTTATGATCAAGGCATGTATCGTAATACTGAAGTCATTGATCCGGGACTGCATCTTTAAATTTGTGGAAGCCTTTGCAATTTCTGCCTGTACTCCATTGGTGACTTCAATCAGGATGTGTGCACAATACCTTTTTACACCGAGAGACTGAGCAACGATTCTGTTATGAATGACGCCTCTGATGCGCAGTCCAAAATACCTCTGCATTAATGTACCTCACCCGCTGCATCTTCCACATTTACCATCACTGTGGGCAACAAAACTTGTCGTGTGTGATATCTACTAACATGCATGGACACTGATGATGTAACCTGATCCGTTACTTGCCCTCCGTGGGTTATCTCGCCCACCTCTTCTTGAGCTGTCACTTGATCATAATGTAATAGGGTATTATGTCTCTTGCCACATTTACGACACGCAGCTTGCATCTCACATGATTTGGCCGTGTGGGATGGTCTTAAGCAATTAAACCACAATGCATTCTCCTTCACAAACGTAGACCTTTCACTTGGCTGTCTACTCAGGAACTGGGGGCACTGGAAGATAAGATGTGTCGCATGACAGACAGGACAGTCGCTCTTCGATGCTGCATGTACTCGAACTCCTTGACCTGACGATGCTTTGGACTGGTTTCCTCTGGTACCATATTTGGAAGGTGTAGAACTATTATCCAGGATTTTACACTGATTAATAAGGAGTTTTCTCAAGTCTTCATAAGTCGTCTCTTCACTCAATGTGGTATGTAATTTTTCCCATTCACGCAATGATGATTTGTCTAGCCGAGAAGCAACCATATATATTATGATGAGATTCCACTGATCTATAGGCACTCCTAGAGCCTTTAAAGCTCGCACATGTTGTTCGGTTGTATTGGACAACTTCCGTAGCTCGGAAGACGATTCACTGTTGATCTTGGGTTGCATACATAGGCCCTCCAAATGAGCCATTTTTATTTTGTAATCATCTTGGAAATGTTCCAACAAAAGTGTCCATGCCTCTGAATAATTAGCATCTGTTATTCGGACTGATTTGATGATATTTGCCGCTTCCCCCGACAAGGTTCCTTTCAAATATTGAAGTTTTTGGGCGTTCATTAAATGTTCATTTCGATGAACCATGGATGTGAAAAGGTCATAAAATTCTGTCCAATCTTTACCAACCCCAACTGCAAAAACGAGTGAAATTAAGAGAAGGTAATTTTACATCGACACTTGCCCTATATTCACTCGTTTTTGCTGTTGGGGTTGGTGAATGTGAATCCACTTGACTCCTTTCGACGAGTTCCAGGTATCCGGCTGCCGTTGCAAAATACTTTCCTTCGATCTGCTCGAAGTCTCGCTGATGTTCGGCGGAATCTTCTTCCTTGCATTCAACCAGAATAGATGTACTTATCTGGTCGTATTCCTTCCATGCGTCCTCGAGGGCACTTGCTCGACATTTAACCTCGTAGGATGATCGTTTACGTTCCTTTGCATTGGCCAGGTACGTACTTGCTCGTGTGATCTTCCCTTTCGCTAATCCCTGCTGTCGTACCAGTTGCTCCATGTGTGAAGAAACTGCATGCATTCGAAATCACTGTTGACAATTGTCCACATTCGGATTCCTCTCCACGCACTGGGAATCCGGTTCGAAGGACCAAATGGTTATGATATAAATGACTTGTATTTTTTGCACATATAATCACTTGTGAACAGGGACATGAAGAATTCTACACAGGATGAATATTGCACTTGAATGTTTTTATTTTCTCCACATCTCTCATTTTTACACAGAACAAACTCAACAATGCTAAAGCGAATGCATGCGCACTCGCGCACGTATTGCACATTGAATTGCTCCTAACAATGACAATTGCTCGGAAAAGAAAAATAAAAATTGAAAATAAAATTACTGTCTCTTTCGATAAAAATAAAATTTAACACTTTTAAATTATACAATAAACTCAAGCTTAACCATATCCCGCCCGCCTTGAACTTGTTTCAATCTCCATCGTTTGGTGATGGACGTAGTCGGGAAATGGCACGTTTGGTTATACCATGCTTTGTCTCACTGTTTTAGCACGAGAATTCGACTTGAAGGGGTCCATGAAAAATTCTGAAACGTTGATACGGCTGAGCTGACTTTGATGGTCATATTTCTGAAAACAGAATTTGAAAAAGTTAATCCGTTTTCAAGTTATCTTGCAAACGGTGTACGGCCGGACTGACGAATAAACGTACAGACCGAGGGCGCATTCTTATAAGTAGCTTTTATGCTAAAGCTCCTAATAATAATAATAATAAAACCTTGTAAACATTCCAGTGAAGAATGAGGAGGAGCTTTAGCAGTGAAGCAGAAATACATTTATACGTTAATTAAAAAGAAATTACCCCCCCCCCCCACGCCTCCCGAGTAGGATAAGGCAAGTCATCTATTTTTACCCCTTCATCTGCACTTTTTACCTCTCTTTAAGTTTTTTTTAATCAATAAATTGATTTTCTCGAACGTAATATGTAAAATATGTAAAAAAAAAACAAACTCGTCTCTTCTTTCCTTTGTCATCATTTCCGAACGTAGGATATATCACATGCCATATGTTGCCATACTTCTAAGGGACAAGTGACTGCCCCCCCCCCCGCAAATCTGATCCCACTGGAACAATTGGTCCTAAACTTCATAGTCATGTAGATCTTGCCTAGAGGAATCTGGATACTGGATTTTACGCCTTTACGTACCTAAATACCACATAGATATGTTGCCCTTTCTGAATCCCACCCCCCTAATTCCGACCCCATATACCAATCAAAACCAAACTAAATAGTGCACATGGACATGCCCATAGTAAACTACTTTCCGAATTTCAACCTTCTACCTCAAAAAAAATGTAGAAATTATGAAGGGGCGGACTGACACTATAAAACCAATAAGTAACTCATTTCTTATTCTACTTACGAGGGTCAGTCAAATGAAAACCGGCAATATTTTTTTAAGCTCCTTTATTACAGACAGAGTTGGTACACTTTTTTTCAATGTAGTCCTCATCTTTTCGATTCTTTCTGCCGTCGAGTCGGTTAGGCATGGACACCTCGGGAAAAAAAACCTTCTTATAATGGAGATCTTGCTTATAGGAATCTGCATACCGAGTTTCACCGCTTTATATGAACAAATACACATAGACCTTTTGGCTCCTTCTAATTTTCACCCCCAAAACTCCGACCTTAGTGAGCTAATCAAAACCAAACTAAATAGTGAAGGTACACATGTCATAGTCAGCTATATTCCGAATTTCAAACTTCTACCTCAAAAAAGTAGAAATGATGGAGGGTGATTCAAATCGTGTGCAAAATAAAACCAATAAGTAGCTCCATTTTTCCGCTACCTAATAAACTTATAGATTATGAGCACTTGAGCAATCGTGCGTCGACAAAGCGATTTCACGTGCGCGCGCCGATGTTAGTAATGCTTTAAAGATGAACAGAAAGTATACACTGAGAGGCCAAATTATTATGACCACCTGACAGTTTTAGGCAAATGAGCTATTGCGTCACAGCGCTGCTGCTAGAGGGCTAGATAGCTATTAAAAGGAATGCAGCTGAGGTGAACGATCAGTTGCTTTGTCTTTTTTGCGACGATATAGGCAAAAAACGTGATTTAACTGAGTTTGAACGCGGGTTGATCGTCGGAACCAGTATCAGTGTCGACGATCAGTATCAGCAAAACAGCTGAACTTGTGAAAAGTTCAAGAGCAGCAGTTATTAATGTTTACAAAGAGTGGACTACCAAGCAAAAAACGTTCTCAACGTCAAGCGTGTGGTCGTCACAGGCTCCTCAATGCTCGAGCTGAAAGGAGATTGGCCAGAGTTGTACAGGGCGACAGAAGAGCAACAGTGCATCAAAGAGCGGCAAATCTTAATCATGCACAAACTGTAACCGCCTCTGAACGAACTGTTCGCCGCTCGTTACACCGTTTCGGCTATGGAAGTCAACGACCACTTCGAAAGCCTCTACTGTCAGCCTTGAACAAGAGTAGACGTCTCCAGTTCGCCAAGGAGCACAAGGATTGGACAGTAGATGAATGGAAAAGGGTCATGTGGTCCAATGAGTCACCATTTCAAATGCATCATGCAGATGGCAGGGTTAGAATATGGAAAAAACAACACGAAAGCATGGACCCCACCTGCATCGCCACAACACTTCAAGCTGGTGGCGGCAGTATTATGGTTTGGGGGATGTTTTCTTGGCATTGTTTGGGTCCTTTGATTCCTCTGCACGGACGTGTGCGTGCCCAAGATTGTTTAAGTATTGTCGCAGATCAAGTACATCCCGTTATGTTAATGGTGTACTCTGACGGGAATGGATACTTCCAGCAAGACAATGCTCCTTCTCATAAGGCTGGCATCGTCCTCAGTTGGTTCGAATAACATGCCAGAGAGTTTATCTTGCTTCGTTGGCCTGCACAATCGCCAGATCTCATTCCCATTGAACGAACGAGCCATCAGGCAGCAGGATCTAGCACCATCAAATCTGCAGGAATTGGAAGATGCAGTTCTTCAGAGTTGGTCTCAAATTCCTCCTACAACCTACCAACATTTCATAGAATTCATGCCCCAAAGAATGCAAGCAGCAATAAGAGCGAAAGGTGGCCCAACACTGTATTATTAAGGGGGTAGTCATAATAATTTGGCCACTCAGTGTAGTTGTACCGCAAGATTTAGAGCCCTGAGTTTAATGCTCCATTTACAGAAAAAGGGGAGTACGGCTCTTACTCAAGACCATTGTTGAAACGATGAATTATTTCATATTGTTGGAATTTCGCTGAAGCATTTGTCTTCAGAGCAATGATTAAATTTTAATGTTATTTTACAAAATTTTATTTTATTAATTTATGTATTTATATTATTTTATGTATTTTTAGTCTAGTTTATTTAATTAAACAGGTGGTGGCCTTATAGTATAACAGAGGGATATCAGGAGTTCCAACTGGTTTCGCCATTTATTCCCGGCTTTGTCAAGGATATACCTTATACATCGGATGGTTCATTGTTGGATTTTATGATCTATAACCATTAATAAAAATAGACCTATTAAATTAATCACACAATTATAAATAATTGTTTGAACTTATCTTAGTTTAATCTTAACGGACAAATTTAAAAATAAAACCGTAAATTCCGTGTGAAATTTTATAATATACGAATCCTTCTTTTTAAAGTAACATGCATTAACATAATCGAAAATTAATAAAATAGTTTTTAATTTTTTTGAATGGGATTTGAATGGATTTTCAGCACTATATGTGTGATCTTCGTCTTCATCATTATCCCACCAGTCGTTAGCAGAATCCTTAAAAATTCCTGTTTAAATAGTTATGCAGTCGAACCTCCATAAGTGGACTGCCTCGGGACCAGAAGAAAATATCCACTTATCCCGAGATTGAGTTTTCTTTTAAAAAAAAAAGTACACTACTCAACGCTATTTGATTTAAACGTTGCCTAATATTTAATTAACAATATATAATTTTCAGTTATCACAAAACAAAAGAATATTCCACTTTTGTATTTACACTTGTTGATGGATTTATTTTCAATCACTGATCCCACAAGTCTCCCGTCATTCCATAGAGTAAATTAAACTAACAAAATGCTACATTATAGAGAAAATTTATTATTCCTTAAATTCCCAATTTTGAACCGTATTTTCACTTCATCAAGACATCTACATCTTTTTACATACATATCAGTGCCCTGTTCAACATTTCTATCTCTTAACTGTACCTTCTGTCAAAATTTCTTCTGTCTTCCAACTGTACCATCTTCTTTCCTACAATATGTGTGCCTTGTTCAACATTTCTTCTGTATTCCATCTGTACTTCACCTGTCTTCCGTCTGTCTATCTACAAGATGCAATTTGTTCCATCCCTCAAGTTTTCTTTCATCAGAACTTACACTTGCCAAAGCATTATGACAACCTACTCAATAACGCGTTGCGCCACCTTTGGCCTGCAAAACAGTTGCAACTCGCTTTGGTATATGCCGCAAGGTCTTGGTAGATGACTGGAGACAGGTTGTACCAAATATCTAAGCAGCAGTCACGCAAAGTCGAGATATTCCCACATGGTGATGTTTGAGCTCTTCCATGACATCCCAAATGTGCTCTATCGGATTAAGATCCGGGGAGTTAGGTGGCGTGGACATTAATTGGAATTCATCCTCAAGCTGCTCGAACCACTCTAACACAATTCGAGCCTTGTTAAAATGGGGCATTGTCCTGCTGGAAGATACCATTTCCAGTTGGTAAGACAGACGCTATGTAAAGGTGCAACTGGTCCGCAGTGATGTTCAGATAGTCCGCAGCTTTCATGATCCGTTCAACACAACTATGAGTCCCAGAGCCGCCCATGAGAACGTCCCCCAAAACATAATATCGCCCCCAGCGGCCTGTGAATGAACCTGCTGTACAAGGGGGGGGGGGAAACTCTTCGCCTGGAAGTTGGCATACCCTGACACGACCATCGACGTGATGAATAAGAAATCGTGATTCATCTGACCAGGCAACTCTCTTCTACTTATCCATAGTTCAGTCTCGATGTTTCCGGGCCCACTGTAGGCGTAATTGACAATGACGCTTGGTCAACAGAGGCACACGAGTGGGACGTCTGCTAGCAGTCTCACATCCAACAGTGTCCGCTGAACTGTGTGTTCTGAAACACTTACACTTGGACCTGCATTGTAATGGGCTGCCAGCTGAGCCACTGTCTGGAGCCGATCTTGCTTTACAAGTGGGACAGTCTCCGACATCCTTTTTCTTTGATGACGCGTGGGCATCCAAGACCTTGGCGTCTACTGCTGGCTTCACCGTCCTTTATCCACTTTGCATAAATACTAACAACGGCAGATCGTGAACAATCTACCAGTAGTGCAGTTTTGGAGATATTCATTCCGAGTCTTCGGGCCATTACAATCTGCCCTCTATCAAATTCCTTAGATCAGCAGTCTTTCCCATCACTCGCAAAATTAAGTGCAAGACCGATTCCTTACTTTCTCAAGCAGCAGTTAAATACCATTTCCACTTAATTACGTGCCTTCCACTTGATCCAGACGACTTCAGTCACCAATGTGGGGATGGTCATAATTTTTTCACTCTTTAGAGTATATACTTAATTTATATCATTAACATTAATAAAGGTGATTCATATACACTCACTCACCAAAAGTCATGGCACACCCCTCCAATCTGGTTCCCTGTCCGTAATGAGACATATCCCGCTGCTTCCATTCTCGGAATGCAGGTGCACAGACTTCCTTGATATCACACAATCATCGTGAGCAAAATACTAGCTGCAGAAATAGCAGCACGCCGAGAGCTATCTGCATTTAAACTGGGAATGATTGTTGGTGCCGAACGGACGGGTGCCTCAATATCAGATGTAGCCAGCACAGTGCAATTTTCCCGCACAACCGTTGCAAGGGGTCTATCGAGAGTACACACAATGAGGGGTTACAACCCATGTTGAACAGCAGACGGGCCGCCCACGCCTCATTGAGGTCATAGGTGTTCGCCAGGTCTCCGGGCTTGCAACTGCTGACCGAAGGGCGACAGCGGTTCAAATCGCGGTACAACCAGGAGCGTTCCACAGTTGTGTCCGTGACGACAATTCGGCGGACCTTGACAGCTGCGGGCTTTGGGAGCAGGAGGCCACGACGGGTGCCACTCTTGACAGCTGCACATAGTTGGCAACGTCTAGCCTGAGCCAACCAACATCGACATTGGACCGCTGAGGACTGGCGAAGGGTTGCCTGATCCGATGAGTCACGGTTTCATCTGTATTGGGCTGATGGTCGTGTACGTGTCTGGAGCAGGCCACACGAAGCCATGGACCTCGCTTGTCAGATGTTGACCACTCAGGCAGGTGGAGGCTCCATATTGGACTTGGATGTTTTCTCGTGGCATGCAGTGGGTCCATTGGTGCAACTGACATCCACTCTGCGTGGTATTTCCTACATCGTTCTCCTTGGGAACCACCTGCACCCTTCATGAACTATTTTACCCCGCGGACAACGGCATCTTCCAGCAAGATAATGCGCCTCCATACACGGCCATTGTGACATGGCAGTGTCTGGAGGTACATGCTACCGACTTCACGACAATGATGTGGCCTCCACATTCCCCAGATTGCAATTCTATCAGATCGTCACTAACACAACTGGTAAATGCAGCATCGTTATGAGTGCAGTGGAGGCGGCTTGACTTGCAGTTTCTGTGTTTGTGTTCCGTGGACTGGTAGACTCTCTTCCACGACGGTTCGCTGCCGTTATTCGGGCCAGAGACGTTCAACATGTTATTAAGCAGATGTGCCATGACTTTTGGTGAGTGAGTATAAGCATGATAGAAGAAGAAATAGGGGAGTTTGCATAAAAAAATGTAATGCAAATCTAATAGATGCGTTTTCGTAGAGAAGCCTGAAATAGTTGCAGCTCGACGTCGTTTCTGGAAGAGATTAAAAAACAAACGCATCATATATATTTGGATGAAACGTGTATTCATATAATTGCTGTTTTCGGAGAGTGCTGGCAAAATGGCAATGAAAATGAAGTTTTAGAAAACTGTAGTAAAGGAGCAGGATTTTTTGTTCACGCAGGAGGGGGGAAAAGATAAGTTAAAAAATGCTGGCCTTGTTTTCAAATCTGGAACTCGTACGGTGGTTAGCATGAAGATATGAATTCTGAGAATTTTCAAAAATGGTTAACAAAAAATTTAATACCAAACCTTTCAGTCTATGCAATATGCATACTCCGCTTGTAATAGCCACAATATAAAGTCTGTATCAGGTCAGATTTCTGGAAATGAAATGGCATACGAAATATAGAAAGCCGAGCCGTATTCTTAATGTCAACTTTGAAGACATTGGCAACGTCTCCTTCCCGGTTTATTGGAAGATGTTACCCTCCCCCCCCCCCAATCTTTTGATAATTTTCAATCATATTATTTTTTCATAATGTGGAAGACCTGTTGGGTTTGTCACGCTTATTGCCTACTTCAGTTGATTTCATTTGGAATTTATTCTGGAAGGGTGAGCCTCTTGATAGCACTGCCTCTGTCCCACCTGAACAAATATACACTTCACTATTCGATTGTCAGATCACTGGGTTTCGTGTGTGTAGCTTATTATTAAGTGATATACTCCAAGCTCAGATAATTTTCAGTCAAATTTCCCTCCACCAATAGTAGGTAACTTTATTCGTTCTTTCTGTGGATGACGTTTGTGGGTACATCAGGCCTCCTTTGAAATATGTTTATGGAGAGTGTTATTATGGAAGCTATGCTTCAAATTCCAATCCAATACCGATACACTACACTGTTCCATTGTCGGTTGTCATTCGGATTTTAGTACACAGCATCCTTCTGTGAAGACACCCAGTTTCGGTGCAACACATAAATTTTCTCTAAAATTTACCGTTAGTTAGCCTAATTTACTCTATGAGGTAAATCAAAAAGCACGAGAGGAGACTTCTGGGATTAGTAGTTGAAAAAAAATCCAGAAGTGGAATATTCTTTTGTTTTGTGATAATGATAATTTTATATTGTTAAATTAAACATTAGACACTGTTTATATCAATTTTTACTAAGTAGTGTACTTTTTGTTAAACGAAAACTCCCTACTCCGGATAAGTGGATATTTTCTTCCGATCTCGAGGCTATCCCCCTTATCGAGACTACATAATTATGCAAACAGTAATTTTTAAGGATTCTGATGACGACTGGTGGGATGATGAAGAAGACGAAGTTCACACACTGAACGCGGAAAATCCATTCAAATCCCATTCAAGAAAATTAAAAACTGTTTTATTAATTTTCGATTATGTTAAATGCATGTTACTTTAAAATTACGTTAAACATTATTTCTAAAATCATGCTAAATTCATGTTACTTTTAAAAGAAGGATTCGTATATTATTATAATTCATACCGAATTTACGGTTTTATTTTTAAATTAATTTGTTAAGAAAAAAAAAAAAGATAAGTTCAAAAAATTATTTATAATTGTGTGATTAATTTAATAAGTCTATTTTCTTAATGGTTAGACACCATAAAATCCAAAGATGAACCAAAAAAATTTGAATCCAAAGTTGAAATATATTTTTATAAGCATAAAACGAGTCTCAAGAGCATCATTGCGGTAATGTTTAGGCATTATACAATTTGGCATTTCAATGAAAAAGCTAAAAAATAAAGGGGAAAAAAAAATAAAAAAAATTATGATGGAAGTGGATAAATAAAAATAAATTAAATAAATAAAATAATATAACTAATATAAGTAATAATAATTATTAGCTGGAGATGCGTTTGCAAGCATAGGTAATGATTTTTCAATTGAAAAATGGAAGGAAAAACTCTGCGACCCGGATTCGAACCAGGAACCTCGACTATCATGGCCGATGCCTCTCCAAAATCATTACCTATGCTTGGAGACGCATCTCCAGCTAATAATTTTTATTATTTACTTGTGAGTTCATCAACTTTCTGATGGTTTGGACTGGAGAAATTCTCTGCGGGCCAGGTTCCCGTCTCCCATTGGGCTTTCAACCGTGACAACTTGGTTGTCTTTAAGACACCTTGAGACAGCTTGGCTGTCCGTGGTGTCTGCGATAGCTCAATTGGTAGAGGCATCGGCCATGATATTAGAGGTTCCTGTTCGAATCCGGGTCACAGAATTTTTCCTTCCATTTTTCAATTGAAAAATCATACCTATGCAGATAAAATTATGGTAAAAGCATCTCCAGAATCGTATTCGCATCGGAACTTGCAACTGCCTATGTATGATAATGGGGTTGGTCAAAAGACCGAGGGACATTCAGAAATATTTGAATCGAATTATTCTAAGCAAAAATATGTATTTCCCATTGAGAATTCAGAGAAAGTTAGTGGGGAGTATTGGGACGAAACTAGGTTTCAGCAATTTAAAACTGTGTTAAGCAACGAGGAGAATGAGGTCTCGACAGAAACAGTCTCTAAAAAAATAAGCTTGCGTAATGTTAATGAAATGATTTATCAGGAAAGTATTAATAGGTTAAGAGCAATCAATGCAGAATGTCAAACAGAGGACATGAATATGGAACATGAAACAAATGGAAAGATTAAAGAATTGATGGATCAGTTGGCTCATGCGTTGAGTATAATAGACAGAATACTGAAAATTATTGAAAATAGGACTTCAGGGTTCCTCATTAAGGTCTCATGGCGTATAGATGGGGGGGGGGGGGTGAGAGTTTGGTATCATTGGATTGTTTTCTTTGGAAAATATTAAACACGCTTTTTTTGTTAATTCGATACAATATGTATTTCTCCAGATATTCCACTGTCCCGATCTTTTTGTTACAACCTATATATGAAACAGACTTGGTTTATGTTTGCTTGGTTGCATTTGCGAACAATCAGCCGGTTCTGTTTGAGTTAACAATCAGTTGGTCGTATTCGTAATGGCTGATGAAGTTAATGCTGCACCGAAAAGTCACCTGATCATCTTTTTCGTAGGGTACGGTGTTCGCCTTAATGATTCACATTTTAAAGGGGATACTTATAAAAAGTATTTATAAAATAAGGTAAATAAATAAATCTACATAAATAAAAAGCAACATGTGTAAGTGTGTGGATTCTATCAGTGAATGGACATTACATTTTATTGAAGAAAAAAATATGCTTGCTGTCTATAGATTATACAGAACAATTTTCTTATATTCAGAGCGACAATCCAGCAGATTGTGCCCTCTTGTGTGTGCACATTCGAGTTGTAGAGTGATGCAAACAATTAAACGACACTGCAATTTAAAATAGAGTCATCGCTTTTTCTTGGTATTAAAAATAAATTTTGTGCTATAGAAAGTAATTTTGTTACAATCATCGCTCAGCCAAAACCCCTAAAGCTAATTAGAATACCCTACTCAAGAGGTAAATTTCCAAAAATCATGAAACACGACTTTCTACCAACGTTCCACATACCAATTTAATCAAAGATTTAACTTAAAAAATGACTAATTTTCAGACAAAATCTTCTCCTAGGTGATGAATTTCGTAAAATCCTTTCTTAGTGAATAATAAGAGATAATAAGATAAAACTACAGACCAAATTTCATATTAATAGCTTCAAGGGTTTCGGCTTGGCAATGATGAATCAATCAATCAGTCAGGACATGATATTTTCGGTTCTAGGATAACTGACACCCGGACAACTTGCCCCCTGGACAATTGTTACCGAGGACAATTGCCACCCAACAATAGGGATTATGTATTGATTTTATTTTAAAGGAAAGATTGTTTTTATAGAGTGGCTAAAAACGCTACTAATTTCTAAATATTTATTAAATTTGATTTTTAATACGCGAAATCCACTCCGGAATAAATGCTTTATTATTTCAAATTTGTGATTGGTTTTCCTCGACTTGAGAATCACATTCACATTTCATATCGTCAAACTTTTTTTTTTGCTTAACAGAAAAATTACTATGACGAATCCAGGATACAAAAAGGGTAATCTGAAATTTGCCAACTATCGACGTATTAATAGTTGCGTACTTTGAGTGACTTAATTAAGACTTAGTTTCGGGCGAAGTTCGATGACTAAAGCTGTTTCCTTGGCTTACATTCGCCTTGTTCAGTAACAGCTTACAAATATATTTTAATATGACTGTAAACTTAAAAATCCTGGCAGAAAATGTTTTTATTTTGACGAAAAAATTTTCTTATTTAGTGATCATGCGATTTAACATGTTTTGTATTTATGCGGTATTACTGACTTCAAAAAAGGAGGTTCTCTGTTTGGCCCATGAAGTCGGTTCATTTTTTTAAAAAAGTTCTTGTAATATCTACATTGCATTACTTGAAATATGTGATAATTTGCCGCACGAATATTGTAAGCATAATACGTAAAAGCGTATTGCGAATAATTTTTTAGATATATTTAAAGAAAGAAATAAGAAAAAAAAAGATAATTTAAAATCGATGTAGTTTATTTATTATTTTTATTAAGATTTAAAAATAAAATTTAATTTAAAGCGCATACTGAAATATATTCTTGTGTAGAGTACAGTCCCAAAAATTTGTTTTATTTTAAATCTTAATAAAAAGTTTACTTTTGTTTTTCATATTGTATTCATATTGTGTAAATTTAAAATTATGAAATTTTGAAAAAGCTTTTAAGTTGTGAAATTGTAAATTTTAATGAATATAGTACTGAATGAAATAAATTTACTAATTAAAAAAAAAGTGTATCAGGTTGTTGCAAAAGTTTTTTCCGGATTTTTATTCCAACACAAAAACGATTGAACTTGAATGACAGATTCAGCTCATGCAGATGCAGGGCAATGGTTGAAAAGTGAACCTTGAACTGTTCTGCGAGTTCCCTCGTTGTTACATTGTGATCTCTATCAATTGCTTTGCGTAGATCACCATCTGAAATCATGATTGGCCGAACAGAGATGTGCATCTTGAAGAGTCCTATCTCCGCGTCTGAACCGGCGATACCATTCTTCTATTGTACGTAAACTAACAGTAACATCACCTAAACGTTTGCAGATGTTTCGATGACATTGCGCAGCACTGATCTTTCCAGAATACTCGTAGAAGATTATTGCTCGAATATGCTCGCGTGAAAGGTCCATTTCAGACCGTTGATGGCACTCACAGATGTATAGTCAGAAAGTTGATTCTTGGATGTAATATAGCAAAGATATTCAGGAATCGAATGCAAGAATTTGTTTGAAAACATATGAACACCCCCCTCGGAAAATGAGCCCTTCTTGGGCACGGGTTCTAGAACCGGAAGAAACTTTTGCAACAACCTGATATTTAATGGAGATTCTAAAATTGAGTATAAGTTAAGGTTTTTCCCACAATAAACGAGATATTGCTGGTTAAAATCGAAAGGGATAAATTGTGATGAAATGACAGAAAATTCAAATTAGTTAAATTGGCAATGTCTCGTTTATTGTGGAAAAACCATTTTAGAATCTCCATAAAATGCACATTTTTTAAATTAGTAATTTTATTTCATTCAGTACATTTTTTTTTAGGTTTTTTATCATTGTCGAAAAAAATGATAAAATTCTTATTATCACAGAAAAGGTGAGGTTTTTACTAAGGTCATATTTTAATATTTAGGTTATGACATATTTTTTATAAGTCATAACCCCGGCTATTATCCCTCAAATTTTCGTTCACTCATTACGGGATACCCTGTATATGTTTCAGTTTGAAGTAGCTAGAATTTAATAATCTATCCCCATGATTAAATCTACCCCGTACATAATCGATCCCCGTGATTACATTTACCCCCTTCTATTCACTCTGTTAAAATCTACCCCGTAAGAATTGCACTCCCCCTCCACACACCATTTAAAAGAGTAGGCCAAAAACTTATATGCTATAATTTTATATAACTGAAAACGAGGAATGGAATTTAATGAAGAATTCAGCACAAAATAAGCACATTTTGTCACCCCACCCCCGAAGATTTTATTTTCTTTATTAATATTTTCTTTATTTATATTTACCTCAACATTTTCGTCACTGAATCTCTCTATTACCCTCTATGTGAAAGAATTTTATTTTTCATATTTTGCATTGTAATTTGAAATTCACAAGTTTTCAGATTAAAACTTCGTTCAAAATCTAAAGTAAAACATTCTAATTAAATTAAAGCTCTTGTCTGGAGCATTTTTGATGGCAATTGTTATAGTTGGCAATTATCCTCCATGGCAATTATCCTAGGTGGCAATTATTCTAGGTGGCAGTTATCCAGGTGGCGGTTGTCTAGATGGCAGTTGTCCAGATACCGATATTTTATATTTAGAGGTTTAGCAGTAGCAAAGCATTGCTGGTTCCGCTAGTTCTGGTTCTGCTAGTTCCGCTACAGAAAGGACTGCGACGTAGACCTCCCAGAACGATTCAATACTATAATTGGTAATAGTTGAGACAATATTAGGAGGCAAATTCTTGAGAGTACTATTTGTGATGGAATCACTACCTGCTGCTTTCTTGCATTTAAGGTGCTTGATGACATGAGAGATATCTTGATCACCAATAATGTCCTCCCCGAGGAGGTCTGAAGAGAACTGACTTAAGAGACAATCGACAATCGAACAGTGAATTGAAAAAAGACGCGAGTGGTTCAAGAGCCAAGCTCACTTTGCACGCTCGCCCAAAGAGTAAGCCAGAGGAGGTACACTGAACTGGGTGAGAAGCCTGATGAACCTCTTAAGTCCTCCAGAGAAGAAGTTCCCAGAAGGGACGAGAGTCAGATTGTTGATTGACGAATAGAGTCCCAAAAAATCAGCAGGATATAAAAGATCCAATAGTTGGGGAAGGCGGCTTTGTTAACGTCATCAAAGCAGACATCCAGGATATGGCGCGGTCTTCGAAACTTGAGGGGATTTTTTACAACGAGTGGATGGTCCAGAATACCAGAAACCAGGGTGTTTTCATGATTCTCCATCTTGGGTAGCATGTTCTTCATAAGTGTCTGGACAAAGGTGCCTATATGGGTCATCCCCAAATCGTCATAGATAGAGTGGTTGTTGGAAACTATTTTGTCAAGTTGGGCAATGGATCGGAGAGCAACATTTTGGAAGGTCTGGAGATCCTTCCACCTAGATTTGCAAATAGAAGCCCAAGCAGGCATTCCATGAAGCAAAATAGTACGAATCACAACCTTGTATATCAAGAGTTTTTATCTACACCAAGAGCGCTGTTTCGCCCCAGAAGTGCAATCAAACTGAACTTCGCTTTCTTTGCCTTGCCTTGTTGAGCGCGTATTGGACTTGGTCGTTCCAGTTTAGTTTGGAGTCGATCATGACACCAAGATATTTATAGCTTTTTACCCACTCAAGTTTTTTGCCAAATAAGAAGAGGGGCTTTGGAGGATTTTTGCATTTGCGAGTGATAAACATGACCTTGCACTTTTTGACATTCGGCTTTAATCGTCACTTGGTGAACCAGCTCTTGCACTGATGTAAAGTTTTTTGTAGTCGAGTGATGACATGTGCTGGGTTTCGTGCCCAGCTCATCATGGAACCGTCGTCAGCAAACATGTAAAGAGAACACTTGCAAACTTGGGGAAGTCATGGATAAAGAAGTTGAATAAGGCTGGCCCCAAGACAGAGCCTTGGGGTACACCAGCATTAACATCACAGGGTTCAGAGAAGGAGTCCCCAACCTTAACACGAAAAGTCCTCTTTTGACAGGAAGAAGCGAACCAGAGCAATTAGATCGTCAGGGAACCGGTAGGTAATCATTTTGTAAATGTGCCTATCATGCGAGACTTGGTCAAAGGTCTTTTGGACATCGAGGAAAACGAGACAACCAAACATAGAGAGGTTGAGAGGACTGTTTAAATCAGCAACGAGCCTCCATAACTGAAGCTGACAAGAGTGGCCTGGACGGAAGCCAAATTGCTCACTACGAGTGAGGTTGTTTCCCTCGCAGTACTCGTTGAACCTCTTGAGTATAGTGCGCTCAAAGACCTTCGAAAGCATGGGCAACAAGCTAATGGGCCTATAACTTGTGAGAAGAGCAGGATCTGGTCCAGATTTAGGAATGGTGATGATGACTGAGTCCTTCCCGGCACTAGGGAAATGGCCGCTAAGCCAGCAGTCTTTCATGACCTTAGTGATGATGCAGATAACACTGGGAGGCAAATTTTTGAGATCACTGTTGGTAATGGTGTCGATGCCGGCTGCCTTTTTGCTTTTCAGGCGCTTTATGATGTCCAATATCTCAGAGGTGCCAATGACATCATGAGAGCCAAGAGCGCGCTGTGTGTGGCCATACCTATTACACACGTCCTTGACCTCACGAACGATAATGACCAGATCATCCTCTTTGGGCGTAGAGAATTAGCTCATCAGTGAATCGGCGATAATTTGTGCTTTGTCCTGGGCATTGCTAACGAAAACGCCACCCTCTGTAAGCAGAAGAGGGAGAACAATAGTCCTGTTGCTGTAACGGCCCTGACCATACTCCAGAGAGAGTTGTCCTGGACGGACAGACTTTTAACTTTGTCGTTCCATCTTTGATTCCTTAAATCCTTAATCTAATCACTTACCTTGCGGGACAGCTTGTTGTACTTCATCTTGAAGTGGAGAAACCTGGTACGTTGCCAAAGTCTTCTGAAGTGGTTTTTTTCGTGGATGAGTTGTCTGATTGGAAGGAGGAAGTTCCAGATGGTCTGGTCGCTTGCAATCCACCGGAGTAGCCCTAGCATTTGTAGCCATCTTGATGGAGTGAGTGACCTTTTTGATATTTTCGTCAATGTCACTGCTGGTGACGGGATCCTGATAGGATATGTTACTGTCGTTCATAAGTTCTCTAAAAAATATCCAGTCCTGCTTATAACGAAGATTTATTCTCAGGTCGATATTTATCCCCTCAAAATTTAGTGCAACTGGCTGGTTATCAGATGATAAGGCATTTACTGTAAAAATGTTGTAGGGTTTGAAAAACCCTTGAGAACAGCAATATCGAGCACGTCACTAGCGGGTGAGTGATCACAGTAGTATGTATCTTCAAGAGGGCCAATAACGGAAGTGTCGATCTGAACTACCATGTACCTATATAGTACCAAGCCACTTTGATTAGTGCATCTGGAGTTCCAGTGTGGGTGTTTCGCATTCAAATCACCCGCCATAACGACTGGGGTGGGCTCAGACAGTAGTTCATCCAAGTCGCGAGGGTCTTACTTGTGCCTGGGTGGGTTGTATAGGGAAGTAAACGTGACGTCTCCAACATCAGCATCTTTGATGACAATGGAAACTGCTTCCATATTGACAAGGTTAGGTGTGACATTCTTAGTGTGATTAATACCTCTTTTTACAACAATAGCTACCCCACCAGAGGCTGGATCTGAAGCTTTTTTAGGGGGCCTATCTTTCCGGTAAACATAGTACCCTGGTAGATTGAAAACCTTACTCTGTTTGAGATGGGTTTTGCACAAGAAGGCAACATCAATGTTCCAGCTTGTGAGGAAATCGTAGAACTCATGACACTTGCGAGGAATGCCCCTCGCATTCCATATAGTGCAATGTAGCTTACCTTGATTTATTACTTTATAGGGCTGTCTATCCATGATTACTGTCTGGTCTCAGTTTGAGTGGTCTGCGGCAACACTTTGCCACTATCCTTTAACATATACATTAGGTTACCCAGATAGCTTTGAATTTTAACCAATTCGTCGTGGTCAGCGACTCCCTTACCAATAGAAGCAGAAGCAACGGATGCAAAAGTTCTTCTTCCAGCTACTTTGGAAGTTCTATTCTTTTTAACTTGTGGGTATTTGGGACACTTAGTATAATTCCATGTGTGCTGGCCTTCTCATCGAATACATTTAGGAGGATATAACAAAATAAAAAATCAAATTACCTTAACTGTGGAAAAATAACATCAATGGTAACATCAAACCGCTTTTCCACAAAAAATATTTATTACGCCTGGATACGTATTTCGGACGCTACGCGTCCATTGTTCAACAAGACTGAATGTTACAGATCGACAATCGAATAGTAAAGTGTACATTTGTTAGGATGGGACGAAAGCAGCGCTTTCACAAAGCTCATCCAACTAGAATAAACTCCAAATGAAATACACTGAGGTAGTCAAGAAGCCTAACCAACCCAAGCGGTCTTCCATATTATACAAAAAAGAAAATAAGATTGACGATTGTCAGAAACAAAAAACAAACGAAATAAAAAAATATACAAGGAGAAATAAGATTATCATACCTTCCAGTAGTCTGGGAAAGAGACGTTGCTAATATCTTCAAAATTGATGTCAAGAACGTGCCTCGGTTTACGATACTTCGTATGCCAGTTCATATTCATTGAGTTCTTCAGTATCCCTTTCACAAGCTTATTGTCGTGAGTCTTCATCTTCTGTATCATAATCAAAAGGAGATCCTGTATAAACTTTCCGATATGGGCCATGTTTAAATCCAAATGGATGGGTTGGTTTTTCACCGTCCTTCTGTCCAGCTGGGTAATGGTCCTCAGGGTAACATTCTGGAATGACTGTAGTTCACTCAATCTGGGCCACAGATAGTCGCCCACGCAGGCATGCAATAGAGGAGTATGGTCCGGATAATCGATTTGTACAGAAGTAGCTTGTTGCCAATGCTGAGGGCGCTGTTGCGACCCATGAGAGCTATGATACTGTACTTAGCCCTCTTCGCTTTGTTCAGAGCATAGGACATATGCTGATTCCATGAGAGTCTTGAGTCAATGATAACTCCCAGATACTTGTAGTTGTCCACCCAGTCCAGTTTCTTATTGAACAGAACAAGAGAATCTGGGGGATGCTTGAGCTTCCTATTGAGGTACAAAGCCTTGCACTTTCCGACGTTAAGGTTCAACTTCCAGCAGTTAAACCAGTCTTCGAACTGCTTCAAGGCGCTCTGCAGCCGAGTGATAACGTGAGCCGGCTGGTGTGCCCATGTCATAATGGCAGTGTCATCCGCACAAAATTACAGATTATCGGGTTTCGGGAAATCATGTACAAAGTAATTAAATAGCACAGGCCCGAGGACAGAACCCTGAGGGACACCGGCCTTTACAACACGGGGTGTGGAAAGATCTTCTCCAACTTTGGCTTGATAGGATCTGTCGTCAAGAAAGGATTTCACCATCAAAATCAAATCGGCAGGGAACCCGTCTCTGATCATTTTGTAGACAAGGCCTTCATGCCACACTTGGTCAAAAGCTTTACTGACATCGAGAAATACCACCCCACAGTAACTGGATAGGTTCAGGGGGGTGCTCAGGTCTTCAACGAGCCTCCATATCTGCATCGGACAAGAGTGGACAGCACGAAAGCCAAACTGCTCTTCCTGAAAAAGGTCATTTGCTAGACAGTGATCTTGGAATCTGACGAGGATCGTTCTCTCCAACACCTTGGACATCGTGGGTAGCAGGCTAATAGGTCGGTAACTCGCCGGAATTGCAGGATTTTGCCCCTGCTTGGGGATACTCAACAAAATAGATTTCTTCCAAGCCACAGGGAAATAAGAAAATTTCCAGCAGTCGCTAATGATATTGGTAAGAAAGTCAATAAAGTTCTTTGGGAGATTCATAAGGGCGTTATTACTCACCTTGTCTTTTCCTGGAGCCTTCTTCTTTTTCAGTTTACTTATGATGTTGGCGATCTCTCCAGCCTCGATGTTGTACTTCGTTAAATGCTGCGGGACTTCATCAAAGTTGACAATACCTTCTTCCACACGCTGAGACATGATTTGGCTCTCGGGCTTATCGTTGGTGGGAGTAACAAACTGCATTTCCAGTGAATCTGTAATGACTTGGGCCTTGTGCTGATCAGTTTGGACATAGTCACCTTGTGGAGTACGTAGTGGAGGAAGCGTATCATTCTTCCTCTTCTGTAAAGCTCTGACCATACTCCAAATGGAATTGTCGCGAGCCGACAGGCTTTTGAGTTTTTCATTCCATCTAGCGTCGCGAAGCTCTTTTATATCCTCTTGGACTCTTCGCACTAGCCTGTTATACTTGGTTTTGAGCCAAGGTTCACGATAGCGTTGCCATAGTCTACGAGTCCTGTTTCTTTCAGAAATTAGGCGTTGGATTCCAGGAGTGAGTTGGATTCGATGAGGAGGTTTATTCTCTGATGGATACTTACTAGCTTCTATGGCACTGTTAATACATCTGGTGATGTCTTCAACACGTTGATTGATGTCCTCTGTACCCTAAGCAACGTCGGGATGGCAGCCATATTCATTAAAAATATCTTCTTAGAGCTTCCAGTCTTGATGATGTATCAGTTCCTCTCGGAAATTTATGTCGACATTGTCAAAGTTCAACGCCACAGGCTTGTGGTCAGAAGAAAGGTCATCAATCGTGAAGATATTGTACGGTTTGAAGAAACCCTTCAAGAGCGAGATGTCCAAAACGTCACTACTAGGGGAGTGGTCGCAGTAGTAGGTGTCCGCCACAGGTCCAGCAGCGATGATATCATCTCTACCTTGTATGTACTTATAGAGAATCAGGCCGTTGTAATTCTGCGTTCTGGAGTTCCAGCTTGGGTGTTTGGCATTTAGGTCACCAGCTAGGACGACTGGAGTGTCACCACTGAAGAGTTCATCAAGCTCACTAATGTCAAGATAATGTTTAGGTGAATTGTAGAGCACCACGAACTTCACTTCACCACAGGAGACGTCATTGATAAAGATGGAGGCCGATTCCATACCTGCATAAGACTTGGAGACTAATTCTTGGTGTTGAATTCCCTTCTTAATGATGATCGCAGCGCCCCCAGAAGCACATCTTGCAGCATTTGAAGCCATTCGATCCTTACGGTACACACAAAAGCCAGGTAGCTTGAAGTCTTGGCTTGGTTTGAGATGAGTTTCACAAAGGAAAGCAACGTCGATGTCTTGCTATAACAGAAAATTGTGAAACTCGATACGCTTTCGGGGAATGCCCCTAGCGTTCCATATCACGCACCGAAGTTCACCTTTGTTGATTACAGTATAACGTTGTGCAGCCATACTAAAATTAGTTGGTCGTAAGGAGCCCACTCAACTGTGGGTAACTTTTGCCTAGATTAGAAAACAGATGAAAGATACGTCCTAATTGCTTATACATACCTGGTAGGTCGTTGATGTTAAGGCCTTTACCTTCCGGCGTAGACATAGCAGCAGCATAGGATTTGCCTACTGTCACTTTAGAACTAGGACACTTCTGAACCTCGGGGTATTTTGGACATTTCGTTTTCCTGTGATATTTTGATTGGTTTTCCTGTGTGATATATACCCGGCTTCGATCTTTCTAAGTCAGTTCTCTTCAGACCTCCTCGAGTTCGCCTTAGGCTTATTCGAATCCGACTTAGACTGCTGAATGATGAATGCAAGGCATTCGAAAAGCGTTTACAGGTTTATCAGGTTGTATTAGTTCAATTTGTTTTTTGTTGTTGTGGTAAAAGTGTTTTTTAGTCTTAAAGTTTACATATCTATTATCCACATAACTGTTATCGTTTCTTTAAATATAATTCTAATAAAATAAAACTCAAATTATTAATAGTTTAATTAAAATATAAGTTTTGTAAACTTAAAATTTATTTATTAATCAAGAAAAATTATAACTTTAGCTTTCAATGTTAATATTTTATTTAAACTACTTCTTGAAATCTTCACTATGTAGTAATTCTCGCAACATTCGCCATCACCATCATACGTGTAATTACATTAGAAAATCCAATATCCATAATCATAATAATTATTATTCAAACTATCTGGACAGCATCATCAACAAACTATTTAAAAGAATACTTTTGGTTCGGTTACATTTTAATCTTAATTTTTCCAGAAGGAATGTTAATTTTATTTTCATAGATTTAATCTCTAGCTTCAAAAGAAACATTTAATATATTAAAGATTCTGCCCACACTAATTCCAATCTCATTAATTCTCATATTTATTGATTACACGCAATTTTTCAAGAAGACAAAGATAAGCCCAGTAATAAACACCATAAACTCTCTATACCAACAAACTTTTAAATTAAATATACTATTACTGTCTTATTTATTAATTGCCTTATTTATTATCACATACATTACAAATTACAAAATAGGCGCACTGCAAAAAAAATATATGAAAAAATCAATTCGAAAAACTCGCCCTTAATAAAATCATCAACGGCTCATTAGTAGACCAACCCTATCCATCTAACATTTCATACATATAAGGATTTAGGATGATGTTTCATTTTACAAATTCTTACCGGCCTATTTCTAGCTATGCACTTCACAGTAGACACGAGATTAGCAATTGATAGAGTTGTTCACATTTCACGAAGCGTTAATTATGTCTGTCTATTACGAAATTTATACTCCAAAGGGGCATCCTTGTTCTCTATCTGCTTATACATACAGTGAAGAGTCCTTAGTGCTATTTCTATCAATAAAATTGGTAGAGACCTTACAACACAATAAAGAGAGAACAGAGTTTCCGACTAGTTTCGCCATTTGTTCCCGGCTTTATCAAGGACAATCGAATATTGAAGTGTACATTTCTTCGGGTGGGACGAAAGCAGTGCTTTCACGAAGCACACCCTACCAGAATAAATTCCACATGGAATACACTGAAATAGGCAAGAAGCCTGACTAACCCAAAGAGGTCTTCCACATTATGAAAAAAAAAAAAAAGATTGACGATTGTCAGAAGATTGGGAGAAGGGGTGGGGGGTATCACATCTTCCAATAATCCGGGAAGGAAACGTTGCCAATGTCTTCGAAGTTGACATCAAAAATATGCCTCGGTTTTCTATACTTTGTATGCCACTTCATTACCATCGGGTTGTTTAGTATTCCAGCCACCAGGTCATTGTCATGGCTAACTTAAGAATAAAATAAAACTTTTTCCACAATGAAACAGGAATTGAACGAACATAAAAAGAAAAAGACAGAAAATAAAATGAAAAAATACAACCTGAGTCTGTAAGCGCTTTTCGAAAGCTTTGCTTTCATCATTCAGCAGCCAAGGAGCACCTCGAGAGAACTTGAGAGAACTGATTTGAAATAGAACATGCTGAGTATTTATAACGGACAGAAGCCAATCAAGACAAAAAGATCCAACTGAAATTTATTGATTGGGTAAGTGCGTCGCCCATTTGATCAATGGTGATTCGCTAATAGGGCCCCTATCTACGTTCAGTAATAATTTTTTATCTGCTTTTTGAATGCCTAAGCTTTCGAAGGTGTCCAGAAGGTGTTTCTTGTTTATTGACTCAATAAGTTTTACATTATTTCATAAGAATTCATGCCCGGTATCTAGAATTGTCATGGCTCTTCATCGTCTGCACCATGTTCATCAGGAGATCTTGCCCACACATACCAAGGTGAGTCATGTTCAGATCAGAGTGTATGGATTGGTTTTTCACAGTCCTTCTGCCAAGCTGGGCGATGGTCCTCAGGGTAACGTTCTGGAACGACTGGAGTTCACTACATTAACTTTTACATATGGTTGCCCACTCAGGCATGCCATAGAGGAGGATGGTCCGAATCATCGTCTTGTAAAATAGGAGCTTATTGTCGATGATGAGGGCACTATTTCGACCCAGGAGAGTTATGAGGCTGTATATAGCCTTCTTTTCTTTGTTCAGAACGTAAGTCACGTGACAGTTCTTTGAGAATCTTGAGTCGATTATAACGCCAAGGTACCTATAATTGTCGACCCATTCGAGTTTCTTATTGAATAAGACAAGAGAATCCAGGGGACGCTTAAGCTTTTTGTTGAAGTACACAGTTTTGCATTTTCCGACGTTAAGGTTCAGCTTCCAGCAATTAAACCAGTCTTCAAATTTCTTCAAGTCGTTCTGCAGACGATTGATAACGTGAGAAGGCTGGTGCGCCCAAGCCATGATGACAGTATCATCAGCATAGAAATATAAATCACATTTTTCTGGTTTTGGGAAATCTTGTATAAAATAATTAAATAAACGGGCCCAAGGACAGAGCCTTGTGGACACCGGCCTTTACCTTGTGAGGAGTGGAGAAGTTTTCATCAACTTTAGCTTGATAGAACCTGCCGCATCCTGTACATTGGATTATCCCAGATTCAAGTTAGGTTATACCTACAGCTTAAGAAACTAGCAACCTCAGTAGACCATTTTTGGTTGAGGATATCTACACTGATCTAATTCAGGAACCTTGGATTTTCAAAGATGGAATTAGAAGATTGACCAACTGTGGAGATAAGCTTATTTATGATTATTCTTTCTCTTCTCCCCGTGATTGTTTATTGATTAAAAGCGATATTAATGCACTGCCTATGCACCAATTATGTTCCTGGGACTTGGGCGTTGCAAAAAATCACCCTTTGAATAGGTGAAAAAGAATCAAGACATTATTTTTGTCTCAGGTTACCTTCCTTTAGAGGAGATCGCATCCATAAACAACAATTTTAAAAGAATACGGGAAACTTCGGTTACCCACAACGTGGAAATTGTTTTTGACTGTAAAGCCAATGTTTACCGCATAATGTGGGGGAGCACTGATACAAGTCTGAAAGGTAAGTTTTTATTTGATTATATCTTAGAAAATAACTTGTAAATTTTTAAGCAAGGTAACAAACCAACCTTTATTATTGTGGTAAGAAGAGTGGTAATTGACATCACAATTGGCTTTCCCATTTTTTGTATAAGAGCCAGGAAATGGCGTGTTGATGAGAAATCATTTCTGGCAGATCATCGACATATACATTTCTCTCTTCTTACTAGTGAGGACTGGGATAGAAACTTCAGGAATCCAAAGCAGACGAACAGGGTTCAATTTCGTGAGGTCGTTTGCCGGCTGCACGTTAAAGAACCCTTCGAGGCAAAATTTGCGGCCCCTATAACGTCGTCCTGAAATGACCATAGCAGTTGAAAAGGACGTTAATACCAAACAAACCAAACCAAACCAATTTCGTGAGGACGAATGTTCTGCGATTTCCAGTCTTCTGACAAAATTTTGTGACACTTTTGACCTGGAGCTGAGTATAAATGACTTGCAACAGGTCTTGGTTCAATCGTATCACAGTAACTAAACTACGATCTTTCTCAGCGTAGACGTAAAGTTAGAAAGCTTTTTAGAAAGGCTAAAAAGATCAACGAATGGCATAATTATAAGCTGCCCTCGCTGAGTATAATATAGTCATTAAAAGGGCTAAACGTGATTCGTGGAAGAAGTTCTGTGAATTAGGCCAAAAGACTGAAGAAGGAGCTAGACTCAACAATTTTTTAAAGAGAGAAAGACTAATTTGGTAGGTACTGTCAAAAAAGCGAATGGTGAATTCATCAGGAACGCTAAAGAAGTCCTAGACACTCTTATAATAACTAACTTCTAGGGAACCATGCTCGATGAACCATTGGATTCTGATTGTATTGACTTTTTTATCATCATCTCTAGGATAAACTGGGCCATGGCTAAGGAAGTTATTTGATGCCATGATTTTGTGTGGGCAATCAAGTCCTTTGAGCCATACAAATCAATTGAACCAGATGAGATCACATCAATCTTGGTTCAGCAAGTATCAGATGTGATCTCACCAGTCCTATGTTTAATTCTTTCAGTTAGCTTAGCCCTAGGTTAATTCCTAATCTTTGAAGGATAACACTACCCAAAAACAAAAATTTTTTTCCATACTTCCAACACAAATGTGGGTGTTTTTGATGTAAAATGATGCACTGATTCCGAAAATGCCCACATTATTTTTCTGTCACGTCTAGATGTAAAGATATAATGGAATGTTTATATTACATAGCACTAATTTTACTATACAGGGTGTCCAAGACTGTGAATTTTTGAAATTCTGACTTCGGATTCTTAATTACCATCAAAAAGTAGAATAGGAATGTCTGCAAGACCCACTCTCTATGTCTTTGTCTTCATCGATAAAACTGGGTTCAAAACTTTAAAAGTTCCAAACTCTCAGGCCTTCTTTATCTGCTAATAACAAGGAATTGTGATGTGATAGGAAGTTTAAATTTTCAAATTCGGTTTTTCTGATACAAAATACTTTAGAAAACCCGTGAACGTCCCGGAGGTAAAAATCGTGTTGGGTAGTGTAATCAATCCGATATTTATTCCGAAACCTGGTAAAGGCTGCTATGACCTAGCTGAAAGTTATTGACCAATTAGTTTATCTTCTTTCGTGCTTAAATGCTTCGAAAAGACTGATAGGCGGATTAGAGAAACTATTGGGATGTTAATCAATTTGACCATCAACCTGGTAAATCCAGGGAGATAGTTTTGCACTATTTGGTGGTTAAAATCAAAAAAAGTCTTCAGTATAGAGAATTTGCTCTTGTAGCTTTTCTCGATATTGAAGGAGCGTTTGATAATACCTCCTATATTTCAATTGCTAATGCTTTAAGTTCTAAAGCAATTGTTCCACCATTTCGCAAATGATTCATGTACTTTTGGTAGACAGGATTATTGTCTCCCATTTATTGGGAGAGGAAACTGAAGTTCGACCCTCCAGAAGCTGTCTGCAGAATGGTATACTTGCCCCCCCCCTCCCCGGGGTTGGTACCTGGTGGTGGAGGACCTCCTTTCCAATCTGAACAAACATGGCATTTATAGCCAAGGATATGCGGATGACATTGTCATCTACGTATCTGGGATTGCTAAGTTTACCTTCATGGATCTAGTGCTATGTACTTTGCATGAGGTTCAAATATTGCAGTGAACGGAATTCAAGGGTTAATCCCTTGAAGACTACTATTGTACCTTTTATCCCTTGTTTGGAGAAAAGGAGGAGGTCAAATATTAAGGATTTCCCGCGATAGTATGTTGACTTGGAATCAACACCTTGATAACAAAATTAATCAGGTTAAAGTAACACTCAAGGCAGCCGTTTTGTGGGAAATTTCCCGATTTGCGGGAAATTTAACGTTTTGTGGGATGCCTTGCGGGAAAGAGCGAAATGTGGGAAATGGTGGGAAATTTTGAGATCCCCCAATTTTTTGCATAGAAAAAATATAATGTGTAAAATAAAAATATTCAAGTACTTTTAATTTTTTCAATGAGAAATTTCTTTTCCGTCACTCAAGAAAAGCCTTTTGGAGGGGTGGAGTATGATAGAGATGCTTTATAGTTGAAAAAGATAGTGTCCCAAATTGATGTATAATTCAGCAACGAAATGAGATAGAAATATAAGGTTTGTCGTATTTTATTCCTTAAACTTTCTTAAGCCCGTACTTTGTCAAAATGTCCACCTTCTGCCACAGTACACTCCCAACACCGACGTCGAACAGAGCGACACACCGACTGGATTGTAGCTAATGGAATATCATTTATGAAATGTTCAATCTGATCTCTTAATTCCGTCAGTGTTTGTGGGTTTGTTCCGTATCATTGATGTGGGTTTGTGTTCTTTTAAGTTCCACAAGGTAGAAGTCGAGAGGAGTTAAATTGGGAGATCGAGGCGAGATCTCCGTAGCACTTCCTCTTCGTCCTATCCATGTGTGATTGAATGTGTGATCGAGGAAAGTTCTCACATCGACATGAAAGTGAGGTGGAGCCCCGTCTTGTTGAAAGTAAACCTCATTTCCTTAAATCTCAACAACATTCTCCCTTTTCCAATAACATTTCAGTATCCACTTACGTTCATCGAATGAAAGTCTCGCCGCCATTTTAGTTTATAAACAAATGAACCACAATGAACGTGTTGCTATGCTTTTCCAGCGCCGCCTAAATCATACACAACAAACCTTACATTTCTATCTCATTTCATTGCTGAGCTATAACGTTTCAAAGAGTGGATACATTAATTTGGAACACTCTGTGGATGCGTTGTTTGAGGAAAAGCCTTTCAATTTTTTCTTGAAATGGCTTTAATCGATATCTAATATTATCGATATCCGTCCATCGATATTTTGATATCGACGTTTATGATGGTGGCGGGAAATAGTGGAAATCGGGACGCCTACTTGCGGGAAAAATCGACATCTCCTGGTGGCAGCACTGGTAGCACTCTATCGTAGTCTCGGAGTCCTAGGTAAATCCTGGGATCTCACTCCTAAAATTGTGTACCGGCTATATGTCACGGCTATTAGACCAATTTTAAGTACTGTGCTCTTGTTTGATGGCAAAAGATTGAGAACTCTAACGTTAAGGCCAGACTGGCCAGCCTTGGTATCACTGTAACACACCAGTCAAGACCAGAGAAGTAATAGTTTTTCTGACTCTGCTTGATATTTATATTCGGGGAGCCGCTAGGAAAAGTTCATATCGACTGGGAAATCAAGGTTTACGGGTAGACTTCCCTGGGGTCAAGTCTCATATCATCATTAGCCGGATTATGACCAGTAATATTTTACAAATGCCTTCCGATGTTTTGGAAATTCGAACCTGCCCTGAGCTCTCGAGCAAGTTCATCATGGACCCTGTGGTAGAACAGGGAAGGGGGGAGCTGGTGTTTTGCTAAGGGTGCTAACATTTCGTGTATGGATGGCTCCCGGTATCATGGCCAAACCCGGCGTGGGTTTTACTGTAGTAGTGCCAAAACTTTCCGCTCTCGTCGTCTGAATTGTTGGGTCACGGTTTTCCAAGTGGAGTTGTTGGCCATTATTTACTATCTACAGATATGTAGTAACGGTTCTTGTTTATGTGCGATTACAAATCATATAGGTCAAAGAGTACGATGATCTACAGCACCTTCTTAATTAATGAATAAATCTTAAAGCTGAAGCAATGGTTCTTTCATTATTATCAAAAAATTAAGACTGTGATTGTTGTGCCCTCTTTAAATTCGTGAGGAAAGTTTTTCTTCGAGGCGATTCGGCGAATACAAACTACCCTCTTATGTAGGGTGTTCGCAAAATTAAACAAAAATAAATAAATTATTAAAGTCACAAACGAAAAACCACAAAGTAACTTAGTAAGTTCGATTATTAAAATTCGGTTAACAACGGATAAGAGTCAGAAACGATGAATCTCAAAATGAATAGTCTAGCAAAATTGACAAAAAAATCACGGTCTCGCAATCAGGGTAATTCTCTCCTTTTTCTAGCTAGGATGTTTGTTTTTTTGCTTTTATTTTTCTCTATTCATTATTTCAGGTCGACGATAGTCAATAGCAGATGCGTAATTCAGGGTAAGTAATCTTTTCCTTAAAACAGGTAATTATCGAAATCTTCATGTTAATCAAGATTGTCCATTTCTTTTTTACATGTAACTTTCACAATTTCAAATAGTATTTAAACTCTAACGTTCAGTTAAATAACCAAAGACAAGATGAACCAACGTCACGGATTGCGGGATGGGTTTGTCAATGGACGAAATAATCTTGGTGGACGAAATAAATTCTAAGATATCAACAGGCCATCACTAGTGAAGGCGATCACTGTTGGGAGGACTAAGTGGACTGGGGAGTGAAAGCTCGCGTGGGAGGAGAAGGGGGAACACGCGCGGTCTACTCAATCATATGGGAGAGGGTAAGGGCTGTTAGTACGGGAATCTCACTCGAAACTGACACCTCGGCGGATTTCACCAAGGACAAACTAGCTGTCTCCATCGAATTAGGCTGCGAGGGGAGTGGACGAAGGGAGATTCGTCATCATGGTAAGATAACCCAACTAAGGAACAAACCTTATTCTTTATCATTGATTCGTTCCACTTTTAATTATGAGCCACTTCAATTAAATTGTTTACTTTACTTTTGTCTTTTCTCATAGGGGCCACGAGGGATCGATGGCCAGGGAAGATATTTTTGTCACAAGGACGAAACTACCTTGCAAATTTCCAAGGCTTAAACAAATTTACAGCTTTAATTGAACGCGTTAAGTGCCTTTCTTTTATGTTTTTTTCTTAGCACGGGATCTTGGTTTCCATAGAGGGCCCCCAAAACTATTAAGGTTAAATATTACTTTGTCTTCTCTTGTACTGTGTCCGTCACGATTTTGATGTGGAACTAGGGGCCAAATCTTCTGACAGGTCTACGAATCAACGGGAAGAGAGGGGCGTTCTGCTGGGCTCTGTTCGAGAACAAGAAGTGGCAGCAGCTGCGAAGCACATCCTCATGAAGTGGCGGGTCATCAAGAAGAAGGCATGTCGAAACGGGGCGTCTCTGCATAGAATCTCGGCGGTTCCAACACTTTGATCTCAGTCTGGCCGTCGGAGCGGGAAGGCTGTCTCGATTTCTCGTTTTCACGGTGAAACGTTGAACGACTAAATAAGCGTGGGTTACCGACGAAGGATAATCTTTTCTATCAGGGTACGGTTAACACGATTAGGGCTGTCGTGCTATCACAGGTAACAAATTGGTGAATCACATATTCGTTCCAGTCGGGGCCTCAAAATTAGCAAACGATCCGAGACCCAGACACTGAATTATATCGCAACAAAGTTCACTTGACGGGAAGGTCATAAATCGATCTGGACAAAGATCGTCTATTCCGATTTTTTAGGATAAATCACACAAGAAATAACGCCGATAAAAAGAACTGCACTGCTTTCATTTTCTGTAATGCAGGGAAGTATTCATTTCGAATGTTCAATACAGTGGAGCTTTCGTACGTCGTTTTAACATCCAAACTATGGCTACAAGTGTTCGAAGGAGATCGAAAGTAATGGCGACCATCATCAACACGACAAATCCAGTATCAAAACTCACAGAAGAAACGAAAATTGCCTTCATGGTTTGTAGCATTTCTATTTTTGAGAATGGGTATAGCAGTCCTCGTCCTCGGTCATTAACACTAAACGGTTTTTTTAATTCGCAGTGACAGGGACATTCGCACGTGCTTCCGTGCTTGGGGCAGTGGTCCATCATGTTCGAAGCTTTCTCGACGATTTCGCTCATATATCCGTCTCTATCATCACAATGTTTTGTTGTCCCTCCCAATTATCCAGCAGACTCAATTATTATCCAATTGCATCAAGACGACTGCAAACTTTAGGTCAAAAATCCAATCATTAAACATTATTGCGTCAGCAGAGTAATTATTGTCCATTATTGCGACTGTTGAAAGTCAAAACAATATTACTTATTTCAATGTAAGCAAAACAATGATCACTAATGATAAATTTGATGTCGGTAGACGAGGAAAATCTTTGACAAAATTTTTCAGTAGAAATTCTCAAACAATCGGGGGGATAGGGGACTTACAATGTATAGATAAACTTTATGTTCATAGAATAATCTTCATAGTTGGAAATAAGGTTGCTGATACCTCAGCTAAACAAGGTGCCAAATCGGCACCTTTTAGTTCTGAACCTTACTGCGAAATTTCTAAGCAAACCACAGTTAGTGAGATAAATGACATTTCTTGTAAAGAGATGACGAAAAGGTGGGAACAGACCACCGATCAGAGACATGCTGGGCTCATGGTTAAGAGATCTTATCAGAGTCTAACATCTATATTCTATAACTTAGTACGAGGGTAATTCAATAAGTAAGGTACAAATCGAAGTTGCGACCTTCATTTTTTAATTACGTGCGGGAAACTGTCACCGCTAGATAGCAGCACAATCTAGTTTTATTGTGACGCACAACGATCGTTCTGCGCATGACTGTACAAGATGGCGGCGCCCCTGAGTGCATGTACCACGATAGAACAGCGTGCCGTTGTGCGTTTTTTTGTGGGCAAAACATATGGAAGCAGAGGATATCCATAAAGAAATGCTGCCCGTGTATGGTGAACATTGCCTGTCACGTCAGGCAATCCATAATTGGGTGCAGAAGTTCTCGGAAGGGCAGACAAGTATCGAGACGAACTTCGTGCCGCCATTCGCCGGAACCGACCAAGCCTCCTCAATAAAGGGGTGTTGCTGCTGCATTACAATGCTCGTCCTCATAGTGCCAATCAGACCACAGCGACGCTGAGGTCATTGAAGTGTGAGGTCCTCTAACATCCATCTTACAGCCCGGACCTCGCCCCGAGCGTTTTCCACTTGTTTGGCCCTTTGAAACATCATCTTTCAGGAGAACGCTTTCCTGACGATGAAGCGGTTGAAAGAGCAGTGCGGGCATGGTTCCAACAGCAACCAAAAGAATTTTACGCCACAGGTTTCCAGGGACTCGTGAAACGGTGGGACTAGTGCTTAAATTTGTATGGAGATTATGTTGAAAAATAAATGTTGTTTGTATGTCATTATCTCACATTCATTTTCTTTTCATTCACGATTCGTAACTTACTTATTGAATCGCCCTCGTAGAAATAAACTGCAGGTCATCATGGGTTTTCTAACAGGTCATGATTTACTACGTAAACATTTACATAGAATGGGTATCTGTAACGTGCAGTATATCTGATTGGGAGCAGATATGCGCAGTGGAAAATTAACACGCACAGTGAACGGATTACATAGATAAATGAATAGTTTATTAATTGGCAAAATCTTAATATCTAAATAAATCCAACAAAATCGTAAATGCCTCTTCACTAACATTCAATGAGAGGGTTCGAAACTCAAGCACCAAATCAAATGTTAATGACATCTTAACACTACGAGGCACAAAATTATAATTTTAACAGATCAACACATTCCTTCAATATGTGATAATCCTAACGAAAATGTAAAGTAAGGGTAATATCGCATTTAAACAAACAGCAATAACTAAATATAATATTGCCTTGAAACCATATGCGAAAAACAATATGAATAATTCATTTCGTAAGAACATCAAACTACAATAGCAGGAATATAAACATATGTAGAAATAAACCCATGTGACATTTATTACACAATAATGATAAATGCAAACGCCTCGAAAATACTCAGAGCCCAATTTTATGTCACTTCCATAGGGATAACAATAATGCAGCTAAGCTACTGCCTTTAGCCCCAGCAACTATTTTTGTAATTATCAAAATAATTAAAGCACAACAACACTAATCACAGCTGGGCTTAAACCGCTGCCTCCGTTCATTGGCTTAACTCTAGCACAGTAAGCAACTACTCGAAATAATGTTACGCAGTAAAGATTTGTTTAGTACACACATAATCTTTAGTCCATTTCAATAAATAATGTCAAGACCAATGTCTAATAAAGTCTTAATCGGTAGTACGATATTGAATAAACATTTGAATAAAACACAATGGTAAAGTATAAAGTCTAAATCAGTGGGTTCCAATAAAACGTTTTTAGCCTAAGCGTAGCAAGCACCGACACCGCCTAAAACATAAAAATTCACCTTATGAACTATATCTCCTAACGGCTACTCAGAATTAACATTGAACATATATTTACGTAAATAAATTAACACTGTAAATTCCCACTCTTCTTCCGATGGAAAACTACGGATAAGTTAGACTTATATCACTTTAGCACATACACATTAGAAACAGGCCATTGCAAATCCTAAATGATATAGAAAATAATTACACATGCCACCAGGCCACACACAATTGATCTGGGACGAATTGCGCAGCTCGCGATTCCACAAATCACTAAACGCTGCTCGAGAAATTGTCGCAAGCCAACGAAGTAGTTCACAAGCACAAGAGAAAAAGCCTGTTCGGCTACTGACCTTTGAAAACGTTGAGGAGCGCCTGGAACTTGTCCATGCTGAGAAAACACTCGGCTATTCCCGCCGCTCTGCCACGTCGACGAAATCTCCGCCACGATAACTTCACTGCACGGCTCTTTCCTTCGTCGGTGGAGACGTTATCGGCTGTCGCTCTGGAAATTCGGGCGGCGTTCGTCTCTCTCCGTCTGCATGCCTGGCCACGACGTAGAGCCCTTTTCCACGGTTTCAACGATGTACCGTTGTACGGCCTTCCAAGCAATTCGATCTACCAGCTCCTGTCGTTATCCATTTCGATCTCCTCTCTTCCTTTCCAAGCTTCGCGCTTGAAAAGCTCCCCTGCCGCTCATTGGCTGTCTCCTGCTAACGCAACCTCTGACGTTGCTTCTTCCTTTCCGAGTGCAAAAACGATCGTGTCCGGAAATGCCCGATTCCACTGTCGCGGGTTCGAATCCCGCCGAGGGCATGGATGTTTGTGTTTGTCTCCTTCATTATCATCCTTTCATCATGCGGAAGGCAACGGGAAACCACCGCATTATCACTCTTCCTTAGAAAACTGTGAATGGATAGCAAATGTCCACACAGTCACCAGAAGTCGATTTCGACTTGATGGAACTCAACAACATCCTTTAGGAAGAACTACTATGTTCGAAATGTAATTTGGTGGATGAAACTGCCCATCCCATTCTTTTTGATTGTGTCATCTTGGCACATATTCGGTGCCTCACTTCAGGTTTAACCTTTCTTGGGGAATTCACCAAGATCCGGTGGGCAGTCTGACCCGTTTTCTTAGCGAGTCCGGTTTCCTTTAGGTATTCTGGGTTCACTGGGTTTTGGTGCAAAGTTCTCTTGTAAGGATTGGCTAGGCGCCTATAGTTCCTATAGGCGCCTACGCAATATTTAGTTCTACCATATATTGACCTACCCTTCTTTATAAGATAAGATTATTTTTTTTTATTATTTTCTCTAATGTAGTTTCTTTGTGTTGATCTCATTTCTTTTGTAGTTGTATTTAATATATGAAGTTGAATATTTCTTATTAAGTTTTTTATATATCTTTTTTATTAGAATTTTTTAGATTTTTATTATTGATTTTTAATGTTTAAATTTTGAAAATTTACTTTATTTTTTACATATTTTGATAAGAAGAAGGTTTTTTGTTAAAAGTTTGATACTTTTAATTAGAGAAGATTCATATTTTTTAATTTTTTGGTAATTCTATTGTATTTTCTAGTATTTTAAACATTTTAAACGTAGAGATTTATTGAGAGGTGTTAAACTAAATCTAAATTTTCGTTTATTTTCTATTGTATAATTGTATTAAACTAAATAAAATAAAATAGAATTAAATGAAATAATACAGGGTTTTTCTAAATTTCTAAATTATACATGTTTATTATTCAAAAACCAGTACAGATTTTAACGTGATTTATTTTATTCACAAAGAAACACTCAAAACGTTTCTTAGCATGCCTTAATAAATTTCAATGTACCCCCTATTTATGGCGTGAAGGACGTCAAAGCGAAACTCGATTTCCTCCCATGTTCGGGCTAACATTTCGGAGGTCATTTCAACGATTGTTTCAATTATTCTGTTCTTGAGAGTTTCAATGTCATCAACGTTTGTCTTGCACACTCTGTCTTTCCCATATCCCCAGAAGAAAAAATCCAGAGGGTTCGCATCGGGTGAGCGAGGGGGCCAAGGGATTGGCCCATCCCTTCCATTCCATGGTCCTGCAAAGTTCGTATCAAGGCACAGCCGAACTTGAAGGCCCCAGTGAGGAGGTGCTCCATCTTATCTTGTTGGTAGACTATTTCGGGCTGCAGTTTTCCACCTGTGGAATCAGGTGGTTCTCCAGCACATCTAGGTACGTTGCTGCGGTAATGGTGTCTTCAGCGAAAAAGAAAGTTCCGATTACTCGATCATGCATGGAGTAATGATCATGGTAGCCCGAACATGGGAGGAAATCGAGTTTCGCTTTGACGTCCTTCACGCCATAAATGAGGGACACATTGAAATTTATTAAGGCATGCTAAGAAACATTTTGAGAATAAAAAAAAATAACGTTAAGATCTGTAATAGTTTTCTGAGTAATAAACATGTACAGGGTGCTGCAGATAACTACAGGGCAGTATAACGGGAAGCCTACCCGTTCGATTGCAGGGGTGGGCTCGACATCAAATGATAATTGGGTAAGTTTATCAAAAACATGACAGTTTTGACGTTCACCCCCCTCCCCAACTGTGGAAACTGCTGGCTGCTGCAGGCCACCTTCATCTCCCTCCATTCTGCCAATCGACCGAGCCGCTCCCTGAATTGAGCGCGTAAGCTTCAAGGTTTTATATTATGGTGATTTTTTCCTATTCATATTTTCTGAAGACAGGTGTTTTGTACCTGCCGGCCGATATCGGGTATTTACTTTACTTGGGTAGCGTGTAGGTGCTCTCCCGCTCGCCTCTCTGACGTTGGAAGAACCTCTCGTGCAATTGCAGCCTTTAACAAAAATATGGAATCATTGTCGTCGTCAAGTACAGTTTCTACATTTATCATTAGAGCTCATTAACAGATGGGTTTCTAAATAATGCACAGTATCACTCACGCGCACTTCCTTCGGAGGGGAAGTAAAGCCGTTGGTCCCGTGTAGTCGTTTGCCAACTGCTCGTTAAAGAACCCTTGCGAGGCAAAATTTGCGGCCCCTATAACGCTCCTGAAATGATCATAGCAGTTGACAGGGGCGCTAATACCAAACAAACCAACCAACCAAACAGTATCACTCAGGAATAAATTCAAATTGATTTGTTAAGATTTTTGAATATTCTTTATTAACCTGTTCCCCGTGCTTCTCAAGATACAATTTAATTATAGCAAACATGATTGCATGAAAAAGGAGTATTAACCTTTTGCTGAGTCGTCGGTTGTACGCAGTCGCTGCCCACTATTTTGGGAAGAGACCCATGACCTAATAGTTCAATTTTAATGTCACGATAATAACAACACATCACTTCAGAACTTTATCAATAGATGGTGCTATCTTAACTTTAAAACCAGAGATAAATGAAAGTAAAAACACTTTACTTTACTTGTCTCTGTGTAAAACGCGCTTTAGGTTGTGTCTGCCGAAGTTCAACTTAGCGCTGCTGTTTGATGTGTCGGAAACATCTGATCTAGAGGGTACCTGTCATATAAGTATTTGTATTTATCTTCTGTGTTTTACGGATTGAATATTGAAATGATACATTATTAAATACCGAAAGGTGCTTCATGCTATCAGTGTGGAAACAAGTCTCTGTCTGTCTGTCTGTCTGTCTGTCCGTCCGTAACTCCTCCGAGGCTATGAAAGATTTTCAAAATTGTTTTCGTCAGTCGATGAATATGGTTCATGTTACGAACCAGTGACAAATATTATCTAAATCGGTTCATTGGCACGTGCACAAATGGTACAGTCAACCAAAGGAAATAATCCACACGAGTTTAATACTTAGTATTACATTTCATGCTAATGTGTTGTTTTAATAGCTTTTTTTAATTATAATTATTTAAATTTAATAATCTTAATAATGTTAACTCTAAATGTTATATTAAATTATTAAAAATAAATTAATATTGAAACGGAAAAACTTAAGAGTAAAATTCAAGTGCGGATTATTTCCCTTTGATGACTGTACCTCTATTTTCCCACCTAGGAATTTTCAATGGGAAGATATACGAGGTGTATTTAAGTTCTAAGGTCTCCTAATTTATTTTTGAAAACTAGAAAGCTGAAACTATTGACCCTAGAAAGCTGAAACTCCCGTGATTTGTCCACATAGTCAACCTTTACCCGTAGACATTTTTCACAATGCTGACGCCATGATTGGTAGGCCGCCGCAAATGCTTCTTTAGGAACCAGTTTTGTCTACTGGAAAATCGCATATGCAAGAACGGAATATAGCTTCTGCTCATCGAGAGACTTATCAGTAGGCAAAACAGACCACTAAAGAAATGTTTGCAGCGACGATGCAATCGTGGCGTCAGCGTTGTGAAAAATGAGCACGGCTAGAGGTTGACTATGTGGACAAATGACGGGAGTTTCAGCTTTCTAGGGTCAATAGTTTTTCAAAAATAAATTAGGAGACCTTAGAACTTGAACGTACCTCGTATTAAGTAATATATCAAAGAAATCGTACGGATTAGATAGAAGCGGTTATTCATTTCTATTTTCGTCACTCGATGAATATGTTACACGGTACGAACCAATCACAAATATTATCTAAATCGGTTCAACAGCACGTGCACAAACGGTACCTTCACGAACCCACCTAGCAATTTTCTCCATTGAAAATGTAAAGTAACCATATATTGGTTTGGTTGAACCATTATGGTTCATTGGAACTTTCAATGCTAAAATATGTCATGTAATATATCAAATAACTTGGAATGATGTGGCATGAATGAATATAACGTAAAATTAATGATAATCCAAATTGATTCAAAGGTACGTGGTTTAGTGGAACCATTATGATTTATTGGTACTTTCAATGTTAAGATATGGCATATATCTAACAATTTGGAATGATGTGCCATGAATCAATAACGTAAAATCAATGATAATCCAAATTGGTTCAAAGGTACGTGGTTTAATGGTGTCATTATGGTCAAATAGAAACTTTCAATGTTAACATAGGATAGTTGAAAATATAGGTTCCGCGAATGGTTTAGTTTAGCCTTTCGGTATTTGGTTATGTCATTCCTTAATTGTTTACTAGAGGCAAGGCAGGCAGGCGAACAGCCTATGAAATTTATGTTTTGAGGATTATAGGTATTTTTGGAAGAAATGGATACATTAAAATAATTGCCTAGAATCATACCATTTTATATTGGTTTGTCTTAACTAATTCATTATCTCTTTTCTGGAACTCAATGACGTTCATCCATGCCGCCACCTTCCCAGCACCGAGTTTTTAGCAAGATTGTCGACAAATGCCCTCAATTTCAACCAAAGATTGTCGCGACGATGTCGGGTCTATGCATCGAAGTTTTGTATGGAGCCAGCTGTTTTGTAATTTCAGTCCAATTTGGATTGCATGTAAATATGATGAAAAGATTGTTTTCCCGAACTTGGGCACCATGGCCATTGCTTCCTGGTAGTTTTGCTGCAATGCGCGTTTGCTCCCGGTAAATGGCGTAGGTAGAACACAGATCTTTCCTGCTGTCATGTTTTTCATCATTATTTCGAACAGCTGAGGTAGGCGTACCATTAAAAACCCTCACTGAACAACTAATGATTTATGTTAAAGTTATCAGCCTGATTGTGAACGAAATCCATTAAACCAAGTGGTAAGCCTCCACTCTTAAAGCCTTCTGATTTTCTTTCACCCATTGTAGCTGTCTCCTTCAATTTTTACTGAGTCTACTACTGAATAAGTTTCCCCGCGTGCAAACCGGATAAAACAGTCCTGGCCTTTCATACAGTTTGTAGGAGTAGAAGGCTAACATGCTGACTTTCGTCGTTTCAGTGCTCGTGATTTTCATCTTCCAGCCTTCTTCTCCATGAGGAAACAGCAACGGTTAAGTCATTGGATCACAATTCGGACTCAAAATGGACATATGTTGTCAGTTGTTCCCCGTGCTTGGATAGACGCATAAATCGCGCTCAAATGGTGGTTGGTTCTCCATCGTCAGCTTCAAACGATGCCGCTACTTCATTGACAGTTGGTAAATTATATCCTCTGGGATCGTTCTGTGTTATCCACATTTGAATGTCTCCTGTGGAACGGCCACAGGCATCCTTCATGATCTTGTATGCGTGCAAAAGGGTTGATGTTTATGATATTCCTGTGAAATTTGTGCTTTGAGGATCAGAAACATATACGTCAAAAGTTCGAAGGCAAAAGAAATTCATACACCGGTATATCCAATTCTGTCGAGTTATAAACAAAAAAGAATTGGTAGAGCCACAAAGGCATTGATGATATGACCATTAGATTAGACTTACTTTAATCTTACTCACAAAACAAAAATGCTGTTTAGTGTATTCTACATTTGAGCATCATTTCATTTACCTTGGAAATACACGTCAATTTTAATGTACAAATAGATACATGCTAATTATCTTAGAAAATTTCACGGAATACACAGTTATGGATATAAGTATTAGGATCATTGGAGAATATCTTTCCTTGTTTGGAACACTTTCAGAACTGAAATCTAAAATTCTGTTTTGTTTACCCGAGGCATGTAAAAAAAAGCAGAGTGAAAAATTGTTGTCAGCTCCGCTTCTGCGATGGCACGCCAGGTCAACCGTATCTTATCTTGTACAGAGGGTAGATTATCGCAGAACGATAATCTGCGGTACTTACTCCTTCGAGGGAGTTTTACGCCATCCCAGTAACTAATGACTGCTACTGAAGCCAGTAGCAGCCGGGACCGACGGCTTAATGTGCCCTCCGAAGCACCGGGGGTTCATGATGGAAGAGCTGCTGGCGGACGAACAAACCAGTGGCTATCACCAACTGCTGGACATCCAGCACAGTCACTCAGCAAATGGGTCAGACTGAAGTCCCCCAACAGCTGTGCCCCAAATAGTCGTCCTAGCAAGCAGTGGTCCTCAAGCCACTGGCTGTCACCCAGCTAGCAGCTGGCCGCGCCTGAAGTTGCTAAACTCCATCGATCAGCGAGTCAACCGACAAGACAACCAGACCACGGCCACCCCCCCAGGCCAACCGTACCACCGAGAAAGAGGGCCTCTGCGATGAAACGTAATACATTGTTACATCATCATAAATAGGGCATTGTTGATCGTATTTCTACAATAATAAACCATAAAAAGATGACTTAGTTTCGAATCTGCAACCCGAAACATTGAATCATGATAATGTTTTTAGATGCAACAAATAAATAAATATTTTGCATAGTATATAAACCTTTTATTTATTTATCAATGGACGAGTCTACAGAATCATGTACAGTCGGGTACAAAAAGGTTTTTACCTGCTCCGTAGGGGCTGAGCTTAGCGAATGTTGATCGGTTGCATAATCAGGTACTTGTACTAGGAGTCATGGCAGATTAGAATGGACCTGTCCCTTCTTAATTAAAATAGGGTAGCAGGTATACGCCTGGGATGTGCTCGTCACGGGCTCTCTCTTGACAATATTATGCGATAGCAGCTGCCTCGAATGGCAGAGTTCGAATTCGATATGGATAGACATTTTTTTTTTTGTTCATTATCGCGTTTTTGACTTCGTTTAAGTTTTAAACGGTGTATGTAAAGAACACCATAATTAGATTAAATTCTTTTCACCCAATTGTGCAATTTGATGTGTTTATTTGAGGGTTTAAAAACTTTTCATGTTAATTGTCATGGCATGCTTTTCTCTATGTTTTTAATAAAATATACACTAATTCATACCACCCTTACTTTTACAAAAATCCTCTTTTGTTCAAATCATTTAATATTCTCTTCTATTAAA
This sequence comes from Rhysida immarginata, assembly GCA_023313115.1. Classification (NCBI taxonomy): domain Eukaryota; kingdom Metazoa; phylum Arthropoda; class Chilopoda; order Scolopendromorpha; family Scolopendridae; genus Rhysida; species Rhysida immarginata. The sequence continues at coordinate 143,529 of JAHWFO010105723.1, forward strand.
ATATATAATCCTATACAGGGTGTTTCAAAATTATGTACAATAAGTTTAGTAAAATATTCTTCAGGTCAAAAGAAGACGAAAATGTTCTATAGCACTTTGTCTGGAAACGATTTATTTACGCGATAAAGCCAACTAAACCAGTGGCTCCAAATTACAGGAATTGTTCAAAGTGCCCGCCACCAGCTCGCACGCACGCTTCGGCTTGTTGCATGAGCGACCGTCTGATGTCATGGAAGAGTTCGTCGCCAGCATTACGAACGGTTTGTCATGCATTTTTAATTCGTTGTCGCAGATCCATAATGTTAGGAACTTCTGTGCTGTAGACGATCTTTTTCACATGACCCCACAGAAAAAAGTCCAAGGGATTAAGGTCGGGTGATCTTGCAGGCCAGGTTACCGCTTCACCTCGACCTATCCACCGATTCGTGTATGCAGCATTAAGGTGTGCTCGCACAACATGGCTGAAATGTGCTGGAGCGCCATCATGCATGAACCACATGTTAAATCTTATCAAAAGAGGAACATCTTCCAGTAATTCTGGCAATGCATTCTGCAGAAACAAAAGATACGTTCGCCCAGTCAATCGTGGCGGAAACACATAAGGGCCAATTAAGTTATTTCCGACAATTGCACACCAAATGTTCACGGAGAAACGCTCTTGATGCGCTCGAGCTCTGGTAACATGCGGATTAGCATCTGCCCAATGGTGCTGGTTGTGAGAATTTACGATTCCTGTCCGGGTGAAGGTTGCTTCGTCCGTGGAAAGTATCTGGCTGAGACAACTAGGGTCTGCAGCATGACGACGTTGTATCCATTGGCAAAATCGTTGTCGGTGTGGATAGTCCGTTGGGTTCAGTGCCTGAACCAGTTGCAGATTGTATGGATGCAAAAGCTGACGGTGAAGAATGCGCCAAACAGATGAGTGCGGAATGTGTACCATGGAGGAAATACAACGGGTGCTTGTCTGTGGTTCATCATGTATGATGTCAGTTATCACATCCTCCTCATCCGAAGAATGTGATACAGGCCACCCTTGTCCTGTTAGACGGCCAAAGGAACCACGCTCCCTCAAATGTCTGTCGACAGATACAAATGTTCGGTTATTTGACAAACGTCTATTCGGAAAGCGTTCTTGGTAGAGTCTTCTTGCTTCCACAGCATTTCCGTCCGCAAGACCATACATTAGGTGCATGTCAGTGTATTCTGCACTGGAATACGTGTACATGACTTTTTTTTTACGTAAATCGTAATGCGTATGTCAAAGCACGCAAACGTTCTGAAAATGATATTCCTAGTGGATGTACAGTAGTGAAACTACAGTAATGGAAACAACCATACACAACTAATGGAACAACCCTAAAGTAGGTTTAAATGGAACAAACCACTCAACTAGTGTTGGGTCGAAACGCTGGAACTGCTAAAATATCGTCCGCTAACTACCGTGCTTCCCTACTGTATGATATTGGATTACTCGCAAACAAATCGTTTCCAGACAAAGTGCTATAGAACATTTTCGTCTTCTTTTGAACTGAAGAATATGTCACTAAATTTATTGTACATAATTTTGAAACACCCTGTATATTAAAACGCAAAGAGCAAAATTGGCACTTCCGCGCATGGGCATCTGAAGCCAACAAAGAGAGTTACGAGAATCTATCAGAAGCCAGGGATTGCTGTAATGAGACAATATTCAATCAATGTTTTGAATTAAAAAAACGGTGACCACCGAGAGAGAAGGCCTCTGCAATGAAACTGAATACATTGCTGCATCACGTAGATAGTGCACGTAGCCCACGAAAAAGACAGGCCCCGGCGCGGAAAAGTCACCTGATCTTGGTAGTCCGGCCAACAATCCAACTTTCATTGTTTCCAACAAACGAAAAAATATCGATTGTTAAAATTCAAGATGGAAACAATGAAGCTTACATTGTTACTAGGACTAGTATGGTCAGGTGACTTTTTCCGCGCCGGGGCCTGTCTTTCTCGTTGGCTACGGATAGTGCATTGTTATTCGTATTTCTACTAATAATAAACCATTAAGGAATGACATAACCAAGTACCGAAAGGTTAAACTAAACCATTCACGGAACTATATTTTTAAACGGCCCTATGTTAATGTTGCAAGTTTCTAATGGACCATTTTGATACCATTAAACCACGTACCTTTGAAATAATTTCAACTATCATTATTTTACGTTATATTCATTCATGACACATCATTCCAAGTCGTTTGATATATTGCATGACATATTTTAGCATTGAAAGTTCCAATGAACCATAATAGTTCCACTAAACCAGGTTCCTGGAAACCAATTTGGACTATCATTAATTTTACGTTATATTCCTTCATGACACCTCCTTTCAAGTCGTTTGATATATAACATGCTATATTTTAGCATTGCAAGTTCCAATGAACCATAATGGTTCCACTAAACCAGGTTCCTTGAAACCAATTTCGACTATCGCTAATTTTACGTTATATTCATTAATGACACCTCATTCCAAGTCGTTTGATATATTACATGCTATATTTTAGCATTGAAAGTTCCAATGAACCATCACGGTACCACAAAACCAGGTACCTTGAAACCAATTTGGCCTATCATTAATTTTACGTTATATTCATTCATGACACTTCATTCCAAGTCGTTTGATATATTACATGCCATGTTTTAGCATTGACAATTCCAATGAACCATAATGGTTCCACTAAAACAGGTGGCTTGAAACCAATTTCGACTATCATTAATTTTACTTTATAATTATTCATGACACATCATTTCAAGACGTTTGAAATCTTACATGCCATATTTTAGCATTGAAAGTTCCAATGAACCATCAGGGTTTCACTAAACCAGATTCCTTGAAATCAATTTGGACTATCAATAATTTTACGTTATATTCATTAATGACACCTCATTCCAAGTCGTTTGATATATTACATGCTATATTTTAGCATTGAAAGTTCCAATGAACCATCACGGTACCACAAAACCAGGTTCCTTGAAACCAATTTGGCCTATCATTAATTTTACGTTATATTCATTCATGACACCTCATTCCAAATCGTTTGATAT
>JAHWFO010105724.1:526-24381 GCA_023313115.1 Rhysida immarginata
TTGAAGAAATCCGTCCCCGTGGATCGGTGACTTGTTCCGTCAATTCTGCCAGGTATGCCGATATGCTTGAGAATTTTGTGATACCACGACTGCGGGAAAAGGGTTGTCTGAATTCTATCATTTTGATGCAGGATGGCGTGCCACCGCACATCGAACGTCAGGTACAGCAGATCTTGCGAGAACTTTTTTCAGACAACAGAATAATTAGTCGTGCATTTCCCATGGTATGGCCACCCAGGTCGCCTGATCTCAACCCTTGTGATTTTTGGTTATGGGGATATTTGAAAAGCCTTGTGTATCAAGCACATATTCCTGATCTTTCAACCTTAAAGGATCAAATAACGTTACATATCAGACTAATTAATGCAGATATGCTGCGAGCTGCCGTAGAAAATGTCGTGTACCGCATGCAGCTATTGGAACAGCACACTGGTGGTAATATTGAAACACATTTGTAATAAAAAATAAAACATTGTTTATTGTTGTTACTAAAGTTGGTTTGTACGGTATTTGTTCATTTGATAATTAGGTATTCATTGTTTTCTTGAAACAAGCGCCCCCTATGGCGACTTTTGGTACTTTTTTGCAGAAATCGAAACTGCATGTTCCACTAAGTATATACACCAAAATGTACTGCATTTGGCCTAATAGAATTCCCGCTAGCGAGCTTCGAACACCTCACGTTATTTCTTGCCACCCGGTATATATATATTGAATTTTACTAATCTTGTCAGATATTTCAAGTTACTTGAATTAGCGGTGGTCTTTAAATCACCCATTAAATTACGTTGCACAATATTTTCAAACTGGTTCTACTGTCCCCACGCCACGAGAAGACCGCTGAGTTGCTTAATGTGCTCGTATGTTGTCGCTGTAGTTGCAGATCAGTCTATAATTATGAAGGGAGGAAAAGCACTAAAATCAAGTATAGCAAAAAATGAGTTCTGTTCGTGTTTCCAAACAAATGAAAGCGTTTGCATGGAGAGGTAGATATCTGGCAAATATGAAAAAAATAAGAGAAGAAAATCTTCCTATTTGTTTACATCAATGAAACATGGATCAACTGAAATTTGGCTGTTTGTTCCCCAACACTGAATAGTTTCATCTGCAGCTACAGCAACACCATAAGAGCACATTAAGCAACTCAGCGGTCTTCTCGTGGCATGCAGACAGTAATTGCAGAATGGCTACAAGAAACAGATTTATTTTACATAAATCACCTCAAAATTTAATATGTTATTTTCCCTATAAAACTCTTTTGTATGTGGAATAATTTAACAGGTAATTTAAGAAATAATATTTTTGATTGTAAATTTGACGCCTGTTTTTTAAAAGGGTGTAAACATATACTTATTTATTTTAAATGAACTGGTAATCTAGCTTTTATTTTCATCGGGGGCTTGAATAAGTTCCCTCTGATTTTTTTCGTAAAGATAAATGCTGGATTCATGAGTAAAGAACATGTCATTGAAGCACTGGCCACTACTTTTTTCCATCTTTCTGGCAGCATACAAATACCATGTCAAAAGAACGACTCATCTTTTGAGATTATCCACAAATCAACTCATTTTTTGGCATCTTCATACAAATGGAAATGCTGCTCGGTCAGGCCACATGTCATCAATTGGAAAAGGTAGTAGCCAGATGAAATCACGTCCGGTGAATACGGTGGATGGGATAGGACTTCCCATTTGAGCATTTCCAGGTAGGTTTTGACCGGTTTTGCAACATGTGGCCGAGCACTGTTATGCTGCAAAGTGACTTTGTCGGTCGCTTCTCGTATTACGGCAGTTTTTCCTTCAATGCTCGGTCCAAACACATCAATTGTACATTGTTCTCCCGTGATGGTTTCACTGGGTTTGAGGAGCTCTTATCAACTTGATAGACTACACCCAGCTGATCCCAGCAAATACAGAGCATGAGCTTGAAACCATGAATATTCGGCTTTGCCATCGATGTTCCACTTTTTATCGCCAGTCATAGAATAAAGTAATGTAGTAGGATTCCATGCTATGAAAACACATGTTGTTTACGCTTCGGTGGAAGAACACACACTGCCCTTTCTATACTATGTTCAATGTTGAATAAAAAAAAACTAATAATAATAAAAACATAAGGTTTTGTCTTATACTTGCAACCACTCATGCACCGCTTTGTTCACGAATGATTGTAAACACAGAACCATGTTTGATGGACACTTCTGGTGCTATTTTGTCAATTGTGATGAAACAATTTTGCTGAATCAGATTGTCGTGACCTCGACGCCTTTGCCTTTTCTTAAAGTTTTCAACCCAAGTGTAAAGCAAGCCTTACATATACAGTCTTCATACCGTATAGACGCGCTTTGACCGGCATGCCGTATATTATCGAGGATGACCAGAGGGCCGTAAAACCCCGTTTTATACGGCATGCCGGAAAATTCGAGACAGAAAATTGAGTCTCCCCCTCACTAGAAAGTGTTTTCTCATTTTCAGAATGTTCCTTCTGTTTGACTAAATTTGTAATATTTGTAAGCTGCATATCAACGCAGCTAATATTATATATGCCCATAAACTTTTAATATAATCATCCTACGTTCGACCTAAACAAGAATAAACTTCGTAATTTAAAGTTACTTTGCAACGCAACACTTTGTTTATAAACACAATGTAATTAATAATTATCGAAAAAATATTCACATTTTGCGGCCCTCTTCACTTTTTTCCGGCATGCCGGTTTAGGAACCAGAAAAAGGAGACAGGAAATTTGGTGAACCTCAGATTTTCCGGCATGCCGGTAAAAGCACGTCTATACGGTATAGTTTATAACACATATTGGATACACTAGTAACAAAGATTGTGTTTTTTATGTTTATTTTCTAATTTTTTTCCCAAATGGATTTAACTAAACTTTGATCTTGGATATACTAAATTTTATTCCTTCTTGTGAGAGTGGGACAGCAGAGATAGGAAGAGTCACTATGTTAGAAAAGAGTAGCCAAAAAAGAGAAATACTGACTGTAGGAGAGAACGTTGCGATTCCAGCACTTGTAAAACCTGAAAAGTTTACCTTCCACCACTACACATTGAGCTATGTTTAATGATAGATTTTGTTAAATCAATGGATCGCGATGGGACTGGATTTTACTTTCTAAAAAACAAGTTTCCTACTATAAGGGATGCTATGCTAATGAAAGGTGTATTTGTTGGACTGCAAATAACACAACTATTGAATGATATTGAATTTGAAGGCAGTTTGAATAACTGAGGCTGCTGCACAGAAAACTTTTAAAAAAGGTTATAAACAACTTTCTTGGAAATCATAATATGGAATAACTACAAAGAACTTATAATTGAGCTTCTTAAAAACTAAAGCATTTGTCACTAAAGATTCACTTCTGGATTCTCATGTGGATTTTTTCTTTGCCACTCTTGGAGCTGTGAGTGATGAACGTGAAGAACATTTTTACCAGGAAATATCCACCATAGAAATCGGGGAAAATGGAACCTAAAAAGGCTGCCTGATTACTGCTGGAATCTCAAGACTGATGTACCTACAGCAAAATAGACCAGAAAACCCAAAGAAGCAGATTTTAGTAATGTACAAATTGCATGTATAATACCTTTATTCAGTAGAGTCCTGATAATTCAAAGTAATTGGGCCCGACTGTCTCGAATTTAGAAAATCTCATATTACATGGAAAAATTTACACTGCATGATAAGATTTTTTTTACTATACATATACAAAGTAGTTTAGGTAAACATACTAACTTAAACTTTAAATAAAACTGTCCAGAATATTTTGCTTTTTTGCATTTTCAGTTATTTCATCCATTTAACAAGAGTTTACACAGGATGCTTCCTGAACATCAATGTTCGATTTGCATCCCTAATCAAGAGTAATTCAGTTTGAATTACACGGAATCTCATACTATCAGGGCTCTACTGTACTACCATCACAATGATTTTTTCTTACAACAGAAAAAAATAAAATAATAAAATCAGGATTAAACTAGAATGAGGGGCGATCATAAAGTCATTATAATCAACATGAAAGAATGATTACCACTGGGAAGTGACATCCCTCAAGTGCTGGAGGATTTAAAGCGGCGTTTGGTGCAGTATCGCTAAAAGCCGCCAGACTGACGGAAGCAACATGGCTCAGCCTGTTGGAAAATTTGAGGTGTGAGCTATGATAAGGTTCCTGCATTTGAAGGGAAACAACATATGTCCATAGTGACAAGCTACTCAAAAAAAATAGTCCTAACACAGGTTCAAAAGCTTGGAAGCTGCAGGAACCTTATCACGGCTCACAACTCTAATTTTCCGACGGGCTGCACCATGTTGATTTCGATGCTCCAGCAGCATTTAGTGGTACTGCACTAAACACCACTTTGTATCCTCCAGGACTTGAGTGATGTCGCTTCCCAGTGGCACCACACATTTTCAAAAGCAATCGTTTTTTCAGGTTGATTATAATGACTTTATGATCGCCGTTCGTGCTTTTTTCTTTTCTTAATAAACCAAATGAATCAGAAAAAATAACATTTTTAACAAAAAAAAAAACAAAAAAAAACCACTTTAAAGACGACCGTCTTCAAAATTTTCATAATAATTTATGCAAACCTTAAAGATCTAGCTAGAAATTGGAGAGTGCTGGTTAATTTTCCAGAGAAAAATGACATATTTTTGATTTCAACAAGAACAATGGTCAACTACCATTGAGAGTGGCCTATTTTAAATCATACAACTTACACTATTCAGGGAAAGTGAAAAGTCTTCATGCAAATGGGGATTATATTACCCTATAGTTTCAGGATACGTTCCACTTGTTTCCCTTTATGCCTAAACAAAGTGCCAGGCACTCCAATTCTGTTGAACACATGACAATGTTTCTCCCATTATTTGTTTGCAAACCAAATGCAATTCTCCTTATGGTTCAAAGTACGGATTTTTTTTTTGTAAACGAACGATTTTAGATGGTCCCAAAGGTAAAATTTTTTGGGATTGAGGTCTGGTCAATTTCTGGATGAGTTTTGCCATGGTGTCATGAGTTATCCACTTTCCGTGAGTTTCATTGAACGCAGGCACTACATGACAGGTGGTAGCACTCGTAGCCAACAGAATGATGTCAATTTGTTCTTCCTTCGTTAGTGACATTCCTTTTAATTGGTTAACCTACTGCAAAATAAAAAACAGACATTAATCACAGTTATCCCCTTATGTATGGACACTTTTCATCACCCTGTAAAATGCAATCTTGAGTGGTGGCTCCGGAAATGGTAATTTTTATAGTGCTGGTCGGCATGCAACAGTACTGGACGACCTGTGTAGCTAGATTCCTGCAAACCTCTGAACCATACTGCATGCATATTGTTTACTTGGAAAACAACGCATAAATGATAAATTTTCTGATTATTTATTACCAGTAAAATTTTACATGTTTTCATGGAATTAGGGCCCATAAACTTCCAAAAATCCAAGAAAACTCAAACGATGAACGATGTTGCATAAAAAATAACTTTAACGTTTTCGAGTGTACCAGACACTCATTTTCAGAAGTAACAACGGAGAGAAGTGATACAATGAAAAGGAAACAATAAAAAGGAAGAAGAAAAACAGGAAGTCAAACGTTTGAATTTTCTTCATAGTAGATTGGAATTTTATTTTGGACTCATTTCAAAATTCAAAATTGTTTCTTCATGAACATTTTATCATGTGCTTCATTTCATCATTGGATTTCAAAAAAAGTTTTTATCAGAAGTGCCTATCTTCATAAGGAGTAGCAGTTTTAACTTGTGCCCTTCATATTTTCTACAAGATTTCGCTATGGACATAATACACATTAAAAATTGTAAGGAAGATATGTTTTCTGTTATTTTAAATCTTCATGTTTCCTTTTATTGTATTTAATTTTTTATTCTGTGGGCCTTATACACTCCTTATGTGAAGGGAGGGAAGGGAATTCTCATAATAAATTTTTAAATTCATTTTTATTGTATTCACAATTATTATTGTTTTCTTGGTTATCTTTTTGTGGACTGGGTATAATATTTAATTTATTGAAATTTAGAGGAAATATTTAAAGAAGAAAGTTAATTCTAAAGTTCCCCAGTTACTTAAGTTTACGAAAAATGCAAACATTCAATAAATGGAAAATGTATATATATCAATAAAATTTCTTGTTCTTTCAACCACTCTGAGAACAAAGGGATCTTTTAAGACTCAAATTTAAAATAGTTCACTCAAATTACTCAAATTTCAACATACAGGTCATGACCATTTGTGAATCTTAATAATCAGATTATCCATAGAATTGCATTCACTTGTATTTCACTTATCACCTATCACTTTGAAGCACAAAAAACATATGTTAGAAGGATCCAGATCAATCAATGAGCGAGTCCACTGGAGGGCTCAGACTGTCCCCACCAAGTTCGACGGAAAATTCCAAATATGAAGTTGCAGTCTTATCTCGATGACAAGCATCAACCACACTGATTGCTTACAACAGGTATCTCCTTAGATTCGTTACACCTTGATGAATATCGATGCCATATATCCAATGATGATAGTTGTTCCTCTTCATATTAAGGGAACTTCACAAGATAGTCCTCACTATACAGGTTTCTTCGTGTAGTGAGTTGAGTGGGGTGCTCAGAGTGTCGTGCTCTACCTGGCCTAGGCCGGCCAGGTCAACAGCGACTCCTGACACCTCCCCCTCAATAATTCTCAATAATCAATAATTATCCATCCGTTGGACTTTATTGTCCCTCTATTAATTTCATTTATAATGAGCCTGCACGAGCCCTGATTTGGAAGGAGAGGCCACCAGACCGATTAGCATGCTGCAGGATTTTCGCAGCAGCCTTACGAATCTCGACTACCCCCTCCCCCCCCCCAAAGTATCAAGAGCGTAGAGTGTGCAGCCTCCCAGTGACAACCACCTCAGCAGAACTCATGTGATTCATCTCTTGGCTTTCGTTTAAACAGAAAAGCAGTTTCCGGTCATCTCCCCCTTTCATATTTTACAATAATCACACAAGAATAATTGAAGAAAACATCATCATTTCAATTCTTACTTATAGTTCATAATACAAACAACCCTGCAATTCATTTAATGCTTCTATGTAAAAATAAATTCAAAGACCAACTCTACGCATATTCTAATACAACTCAAAAGACAGCCTCATTCTGTAACAATGCCTCCCCTCATGTTGATTCACAATTGTATACTAGTGACTTTTATCCTTTTTTAGAATTCTTAATTCTATCAATACTGCGAATTCGTATTACAAAAATTAATACCACTGCTAAACTGAATAATATATATTATTATTTCAATGACCAAGTCTCTTCCAAAGTGGTTTTACAATTCAACATGTGAAAATGTCACAAAATAATAATTATTAATTAATGTTATTCCCTCATTAATATTCGTTAGCCTTCCTCTTGCTTGGGAATATCCCTCGTAACTAATAAACGTTTTCCATCTAAAACCAGACATCACCACTGCTACTCTGCGCATGCCACTGGACTTGAAATTTTTCACTGACCAAATGGATTGATATCGGATGCCTTAGCTCTCTCACAAAACAAATAACCACACAAGAAATTGCAATTTCCAAATAGTTTTTAGTGAACAACAGCATAACTGATGTAGGTAAATAAAAACGTGTCAACTCAAACAAAAAATAAAAAAAAAAACTAGTGCACAATATTGTTCAGTGGTAGTGCGGGTCCAGTCAGCGTGAAGAACGGTGTCAACTCGAGCTCTTTTATCAATATGGGTGGAGGGGGGGTTACTAGAACCCAACCATTGAAACAGTTTGGCGCAAGTATCTGTAACGATTTTTAGTATTGAATCTGTTAAGGTTTCACTTCCTATTCTATTTCTTCCATGACGCTCGGCCGCACGTCGCAATGGTCACCCGACAGAAGTTAAATGATCTTGAGTACAAAACTCTTGACCATCCAGCAAACTCACCTGATCTTTCGCCAACTGATACCACTTTTTCAAGCACCTCGACAATTTCCTGCATGGGGGATGCTTCAAAAACCTTCAACAAGTTGGTCGCCTCCACAAGTCCAGAATTCTACGCCACTGGAATAAATACACTTGTGTCTCGATGACAAAATGTGTTGATTGTGCTGGATGCTACTTTGATTAATAAAGTGCTGTTTGAAACCAGTTATTGTATTTTAAACTAGTCACTATACATTAACACTCCAGAGGTGGTGCGGGTGTTTGTAACACAGGTGGTGGCGCACGGTCTGTGAGACCGGATTTTAAATCTACTTTTTTTTAATGTTGAAAAATGAAATGAAATTCATGGATATTTTTTACCTATCACTTAATTTACCTCATTATTAATAGAACACCTCAAAAAAACTTTTCAATATTGTCTAAAAAACGCAATTTTTAGAAAGAAATTTAAAAACCCTTCTTTTTCCGTCAAAATCAGATATGGATATTTCAGGAAAGGCATTTATAAAAATAAAATAGTTGAAAATTGATACATTGCGCTATTTTTACTTTTCATACATATATACTGTTCGGGAAAACTCGGATTTTTTATGTAAAAATAGATATAATTTTTTTTTGTAATTAATTATTCTATTTATTCTATTCTTTTAAGTTTTTTTTACTGTTTTGCAGACAGTGATTGTTGAGTATATATTGTTTTAATAAATGTTAATTAAAAAATCTCCACATGATTATCACTGTCTGCAGCTAGTTGTCCCTCGCAAATAATTTTCGTGATCACGAGGATGTGTGTCCCACTATTGTTGATGTTCTTTCCGTGGTTACTGTATTTTTTTATTTCAGACAAACCACTTCCAGCCACTGGCTTGACCAGTCGTCCCTCTTTCTGGTCCTGCACGTCCTTCCTAGCCTGCAGCATGGCGTTCAACTTCCATTTATCATTTTCATTCCAATGCTCTGCGAATTCCTCTTACCCTGCCATTCGATGTTTAGTTTTTTATTGAATTTCTCACTTTCTCGCGGCAGCCATGGTTCTTTATCGAGCAGCATTGTTTTGCGGGTTTACCCATAAGGTAATAATGAAATTTCTTTTAATGCTATTTCAACAATAACGCGCACAAGGGATGCCATGCTGCACAATTTCATTTTTTATTCCTCATTAATAATTGATTATCATTTCGCAGTCTTTAGACATTTAATGGGAATTTGAAATTTCTTTTCCTTATTCTTTATAAGGAATTGATCTGTCTCAATTCTTTTTTTTATATTTAAAGTTAATTCACTCAAAGTAGCGATTAATATTTCTCGTTACAGTGTCTTGCTGTATTTAACGTACATTCAAGTATTTCTTTATTTTATTCCGAGAAATATTTTTTCTTTTGTAATTGAGATCGCAATGCCTATTCCTCAATTAAATCATATTGTATAGAATATTTTGATATTTTATAAATAAATATTGCATTTTTAAACCAAAATAAAAGTCTTTTAACGAGCCACGTTCATTCTTAAGTTTCAGGGTTTCCTTTAAAGTATCACCCCTTAAATATTATATTATTTTGCTTCCCCCTCTGAACATAAATAAAAACCATTATAAAAATGAATAATAGCAATCATTTCACAGAAGATAAAAAGGCCCATCTTTTTATTATAAAAAAACTATAAAATAATTTTTCTCAATATTCAAAATTATTTTATTCAACGGTATAAACGGAGGTTAAATATATATGAAATTTATGAAATATATATTTATAGAAGAGTTTATTGTTCTTGAAATTCAGAAAACAGCATTAGTATACTTACATTATTATTTGCGTTTCGCTCCAAATATTTGTTTTCAAATAAAAGTTTCTAAGTAGGAAAATATTAATAAACAAAAAAAATATTGGAAATTAACTGGAGAATATGTTTGGGTAATAAAAAATTAAAAAGAAAAAAAAATGACTTTTACATAAATTTACTTCAGTAACGAAGTTGGTGGCGCGCGGTCCCCGAGATTGTGCGTCCTATATACGTGAATCTAGGGAAGAAATCGTGGATTAAGACATACTGACTTCTAGAAGGATCCAAGTTGGGAGAATACAGAAGTGGTCATTTGTTTCTTTTAAATTCATAAGAGGACAGTCACGAAAATGTACTGATACGGTCTCTGAGACCGTGCGCCACCGCCTGAGTGTTAATTTTGCACCGACCTAATATACATTTGACGACTTACTTTTCACTGAAAAGAAACGAAAAAACAAACTTAAGATTCCGTTATAAAGAAATAAAAATATTAATTTTTAATTATGTTCTTGATTTGTAATTTAGAAAAGCTTAATTTTAAATTGGGCAGCAATCCTTAAGTAAAATTTAAAAAAAAAATTTTTTTTGCTAAGTTTTTTGCCATTTGCCAAGTTAAAAAAATTCTTATAATTATTTTACATTTGAGTCACATGTTTTAACTGACAATCCTAGCATTTTGCGAACTATCAAGTGAAACTGTGCCTATTGAAGCAAATTGTTTCTGATAACCCGTGCTCAGGATCGTGTTAATTGAGGAAATAAGCCTGTTAGTGAAGAGCAGTCATAATTTTTGACACGAGCTCGTGTGTCGGAATCCAATTGCTTTTTTTTTTTAAACTCGTGTGCTCATGGCGGTGACGAGGCGACCTCTATGAACTCATTTTTCGTCGAAATAAAAACCAATTAAAAAATCGAACTCTCAGTTTCGTTCCTCAGGACGCGCTATTAGTAGCGCCAGCTAGCGAGAGCGATAGAAAGCGAAAGCCCGGACGTCACAAATTGAACGAACCAATCGCGAAGCAGGTTGACGGGGGTTCACATATTTATCATGTAGATCGCTCACTCTCTCTTCTCATTTTAGAGACGGAGACTTGATGTATTGGAGGTCAGCCGTGGATGCGTTTATGGTCGTCGCCAGCCCAACAGAAAAGATCCTCTCATCGCTCAGATAGTGTGGATTATTTTACGCCTTCCAGAGATCGGGGAGCACGACTGGAGCATCTGCAATGGTGGCGAGACAGGATCTAATTCGGATATGTGCGCTAATGGTGTTCGCTGCCGTTCCGGGAAGCGCCAGCAGCAACAACCCCAACCCCGACTCGACCACGACAGAAAGGCCGAGTGATGGCTGGAAATCGCACGCCAGACCCACTGAGGCTGGAGGCAACATGGCCTGTTCAGATGTGCAACAGATTTTTGTAATGAAACAAATTGGGTCGGCCGAGATGGTACCGGAAACCCCAATTAGTGGTAAGATTTTTTATTCTTGGAGAGAAAGATGTTGCTCTTTTCTTTTCATTACTACAGACAAGAGGAAGGGAAATAAAGCTTCTCTTAACGCCTCTCTCAAGAACCTCGATACACAACACTTGATGGCATTGATTTCTTCTAAACCAATTCCATTCAAAACGATCGCTCATTATTATTAAGAGAAAAATCGTTAGAAACACTTTCATTAATGAACCACATTTAAATATTTTATCCAAACACACAAATAAACCCCTGTCTATCAAGACGACTCTCTAGCAGACGTTTTTTTGCGGCCGTTTTTTTTCGCCTGCAACAAAACGAGTTGCGCGCATTGTATACGAAAAAAAGTTGCGCGTATTGTATACAAAAAAGTTGCGCGTATTGTACACGCTAAAAAGCCTACCTTCCTCACTTTAACAATAATTAGCTCAACCGATTAAGCTTAATTGGAATACTATGAATAATAAAATTCCAATCATTAATCATTTTTCTTTCTCTTTTGACTTTTCTTATTAGGGGAAGGGTTAAACACATGCCGTGCCCAGAGCACCTGCTGCACTAAACAAATGGAAGAGAAATACCGTGAAGCTGTACAAAAAGATTTCTTAAACATAATGCATACGACGAGTTCTTATGTAAAAAACCTAATAGCAAACAACGCGGCCAAATTACAAGGTAAGGAGTTCAAAAAATGCTGTTTCTTATATGGCGGGGGAGGGAATCCCCTGTTGAACCCTCTACAACAACAAAGTCATTTATTATTATTATTGGTGTTCTCTTAAGCCTACAGCATTTCTTTTATATGATAAAAAACAAAAATCAAAAATTATCAGGTACGTTCTCAGGCTAAGATTCTATTGTGTGGGAAATTTAAAATTAAAAACTAAAAACACCAGAACCCGCTATTTATAACCATCTCTGCTGATAGGCAATAAAAAAAAATGAAGATAATTAAATACTTATAAAAACGAAAGTGGATCCAACGTCAGATTTGGAAGCAAATCAAAAAAAAAATTATCAAAACGTGAATCTCTCGCAGTTCCGCTTAATTTCTGGCTACTGAATCGACTCCACCTCATGTTAGCACACTACCATTACGGAGACTGCTACCATTATGCATTACTACCATAGATTCAGTGAACCCTCTTGTCACCCTTTCACTTGTCTCCGTTTGGAGGGCCCGTGCCTGTTTCCAAGGCGAAAGGGAGTATTTGGGCCGAGGCCAAAGGATCCTCCAATGCCACCTCTCTCAGCTGTTGACATCATTGTCTGTTTTGCTATTTATTTTTATGTTTGAAACCATTATCTTATAACCCCTTTCTGTCTGCCTATGTGTTTTCTTTCTATTTTATGAAAAATTGTGGTGGAGCATTTGGATCAGTTGCGAGGCAGGTCGCACTTGGTTTAAAAAATAATTTTGAATAATTTTGGAGATGACAGCTGTTTCAATGTTGTTATTTCAAACTTATTTCCAATAAAAAATTATTTTCTTTTTTAAAAAAAGTAAAGTCGTTACATGCTAGTTTTTTCAAACTGCATGCAAGTTCTGAGCAAATACCTATGTGAACATGAACTGAAGTTACAGTAAACACTTATTATTCAACAAAACCATATTTTACTGGCATCCACAAAATTATGAAATTCGCATTTGGAAGGTATTGCAATTTGATCAATATGCATCTCATTCAGAAATATCAATCCTACATGTTCCTTATCAGTGATGTCATGAATATGTTGCATGAAAGCCTTTAAAAAGACAAAAACTTGTATTTAATGAAATAAATTGTATAAATTATTATTTATTATTAATATTATTATTATGAATGTATTATTAATTAATACAGTCGAATTACATATAAGGAATTCGGTTATAACGAAAAATCTAATATAACGAAAACACGTACATAAAACTTTTGTTTGGATGTAACGAAATTTTGGTAGATACATGACAATTTTGATATTACTATCTTAGAAAATATGTTTCAACCTGTATTAGAAATAGAAAATGTATTAATGTCAAATTTTAATGGTAAAGTAAACAAACAAAGATTTCAGGTTTCTTTAAACCCCATTGTTAATTCTGTACTGTGTTTTATTTATTAAAAAGCATTGAATTATTAAGCACATTCACAAAAACGCGCAATTGAGCAAGAAATCCACTTTGCTCTATTCACAAGAAATACTGTCAGAACGAACAAAATTGCAGACATTTAAAAATTCATTATAAGCGAGTTCGACTGTATTAATATTATTCTTAGAAATGATCTGCAAGAAATGATCCGCAATTATTGCTAAAAAGAATTGACATATATACATCTTTTTGCATTTTTGATTCATATAATACCAAGAGACTTTCATCTCTGATAACTAGCTGATAGTTGCTCTAGTGATCTACAAATTAAAAACATTAAAAAAAAAGTTCGTCATGTATATGATTCTTAATATAATTTGCATATTTATACTTAGTTAAGTAAACTATAATTCAATTATCCTATAACTCTCATTTTCTTTTGTTTTTCCTGTTTTCATTTATTCACTGAATCATTTACTGAATCAATTGAATCAGTTTTCCCAGAATTGTTTCATTCACTTTCTCCGTTTCATTTACTTGAATGCTTCACTTCTTATTCACTCGCTTTTAATACTTCAGTAGAGAACTTACAGTAGCTAGCTCAACCCTCAACCCTTGTATATTTTAACTTTTAGCATAGGCTTGATTTTTATTGGTGAGCAAAGAAAAAATAGTTTTAGACTTAAGACCGATATAAGAAAAAAGCTTTTTAGTATTTCTGGGAAACTAATTAAGATAAGACTATTCTGAGAAACTAATAAAAAATGTTGTTAAAATTTGATAAAAAAAAGTATATATATATAACTTCCTGTGTATTGAATTGGTTGAAGATTAAGCGTATCAAGGTTGTATGTGTATAGAGAGAAACTTTATTCATTAATTAACTGTTTATTAAATAATAATTATTAGAAAACTATTTATTTCTGTAATAGCTTAATTTAGTTAAGTCTCTCTATACCAACTTCTTCCGAATATACGTTTCAAAAGCCACGGTTTTCAACTTTTTTGATATTACCATCCCCAACTTAGTAATTTTTTCTTTCAGCACTTATACTTTATATACTTGGTATGGTTTGCTCATGATAATATAATTTGCTCATGTATGAAAATAGCTTAAACCATTCCCCAACTACGAAAAACTGCAAATTAGACAATAACATAAACATTTAATAGTTGAAATATATTTTCGATATGTTTATATGGGGTTTACATACTTGTGGTAATTTAATAGATATTTTTATGATTCACTGAACATTTTAGATGCGTATGTGGTTTTGTGGATATAAAAACTTTAAATTATAAAAAAAAAAATGCTTTAAATTCGTTAGGATCACTTCGTATTATTACACTGGTCAACAAATTTTTACAAAAGTCATGTTGCCAAAATAAAATGAGTCATTTTGTATCAATTTTTATGTGCTGAACACATATGACTGTGAAAATGCAAAATTGGCTCTAGTTTTTTTGTAATCTGCAAAAACAATTGTTTACATAACAAAATACATGACAATAGCTCTGGTCAACAACTGAGGAAAATAGGTGATCTAGACGAACTTGAGTGTACTGATTCCAAATTTAAACTCCAAATTTGCCTATCACGTCAGGATCTCGAGTTATAGATATAATTTAAATTTTAATGGCAGCCATTGTTTAAATTTGACACTATGAGACACTTTTACACAACTGAAACTTAACATCCTGACGTGATGGAGAAATTTGCAGTTCAGATTTGGAATCAGCACACTCAAATTAGTCTAGAAAACCTACATTTATCAAAGTTGCAATTCTACTGGATAAATATACTCGTTGAAACGTAGAAAATGAACTATATAAAATATCTCAAAAACTAGAGCCATACCATATCATATTCGGAATCAGTGCAACAAATTTACCATAAAATGACTTTTAAATCATTGGCAGCAAAATGTGTGTTGACCAGTGTTATTGGTTATTGAAGTTCTCATATTCCATAACCATAATATTTATTTAAGGACATACTGTATATTATTACTTCATATAATATGAAGTGTATAATCATACAGATATAAAGTGCATTGATTTAATTGATGTACAATTTTTCTCTGAGAAATATAAATTGATGTACAGGTTATTAGTTGAAGCATACGTTATCCTAGCCTGGGACATCCCTGTTTTCTTGAAAGTAATTTTTGCTTTATATAAACCAGTTTAACGGATGTTTTTTTTAATTTTTTTTTTTTTCTTAGTAATTTTATAAGGGAAAATATTGTATTAAATTCTAAGGTTAGGTTACTTATGAAGCAAAGGAATCTATATATATTTAAGAATATAAATATAATATGGATACAATTTTTCACATGAATTAATCTGGAAAGCTATTATGGGCGTTATCGGTCACAAGCGATGATTATCATGAGCAATTGTTATTTTATCAATATCTACAGTTCAGCCTTGGCATTGATATGAAATTACTTAACCATTGATTCGTTTATTTCTTCAAATTCATAATTTAGCATAACTGTACTGATTTTATTATTTATATTTTGTATAAATGATAAATTTTGCTTTCGTTAACCAACAAACGCGCGACATCTTAATTCGCGTCGATTCTCGTGTCAGACGCGAAGCGCGATCTCCGAACCGTAAAGCAGCTGTGTCTGCGAATTGATGAATGGAAATATATTGCATATATATTTAAAGCCATTTCAGAGCAAATGCTTATAAATATTTTTAAAGCCGTTCGTGATGGCTACACTGTTAGGTACGAGCGACACAAAGCTGAAGGAAATAATTTAAAAAATTAAAAAAAAAAAAAAAAATGATGAAACTCGACACCGCCATTACTCATTGCGAGGGTCAAGAGCTCATCAATTTTAATTCATTAAGCGTTTAAGAGGATGCCGTTATCTTGAATATTTCAAAGCGATTTCTAAACATTATTTACATACTTGAGCCCGTGTGAACTTTAATATTCATTTTATTGACAAACTGCGGAATTAATTAACTGTGAAGAACCTTTGAAACGCGTTTTTTATGCAATTAGGGTTAAAATGACCGCAGTAGTTGAGATATATATTCCTTGCTCAGATGATGTATTTGTAATTGCTGTTTATATTCGATTGTATGTGGATCTGGAAAACTTTTTTTGCATTGTGCGTTTGTTTTTTTTTAATTGTAATTTTAAATATTAAACAAGCCTAAAACAGACGATATTTATATCAAATATCTAAACCAGAAGTGGGTCACGTGACCCAGCCGTCGCATGAGAACACCTTTTCTCGTTTTGTTTTTTATTTGAAACTTGAATTAAAAATCACATTGTCCAACTAGTATTTCGTCTTGGTTTCAAATTTTGCCTACCCTTTTCCACTGAAAGATGAGTCCATTAAAACCGGAATTTCTCCCCTCGATTGTATCGGGTCTTTGCTCGTATTTCATAGGCAGCCTAGCCATACAAGCTGACGACAAGATTAGGGACAAACTTGATGCAGAGGAACGGATTAGCGATTCAGAGATGTAGCTAATGTGAAATTGGTTTAAGGCTTAAATTCAAAACGATTATTGTTATTGCCCGGAGTGGGTTATTGATTCCTAAAGGTTTTTTTTTTTGTTTTTTTTTTCATTATTAAAAATAGAAATGTGAAGAAATGCAAAGATTTGGCCATAAATTCTTAAGAGATAGAAAAACAAGATGGCGCTGTTGCTACAGCAACAGACTTTTTATGACGTCACGTAGACGATCACTTCCCTCACTTTCTCTTTCATTTGTAAGAAATGCAGAACAGCTGCTTGTATGGAGGTTCCTTTGCTTAGGATTTTTTTTTTCTAAAAAACGAAATATTCTTGGCATAAGGAAATAGAAAAACATTCGTTTTATTTAGGTTTTTTTTTTTTTAAAATGCAAGTTTTATTAAAATCAAATAACGTTTCATGATGATAAACTGGGCGTCATGCATGTCTGTACTACACATGTGCGCACACGAAGAAGCAAATTTATGGATATGGATTTCTGGTGTTTTTTTTTTCTCATTTTAAAATTTATTAAATTCACTTTCTGGCAGCTTTTCAGATCGAAACATTTTAGCATACATGTTGCTCTATTTTTTTTCTTCGTCTACAGATATGCACGCACGTGGCTTTTCCGATGTTCGAATCCCGGTTTACTTTTCGAAAGGTGGAATACTAAAAACTTGTAAAACGCTAATTGCCTGTTATTTGTGTTCCCCATGGAGGCTATTAAAGAAGCAAAAAAGTGGGGGTCGCAAACGTTTTCTCCAGGTGAAAAGAGTTTTGAGGGAGGGAGGGAGGGGATAGTAGGACGGGCGCACACGAGATTTCCACCTCATTTGTTTCGTGAACAGGAAATCGATGCCTCTCCCTCCCCCTGGCGGCTGCTGAGGGAATTGTGAATAAATCTCCTGCAGGGTTCTTTTCTATTAATTTTGGGCGGAGGAGAGAGGAAGAAAATTAAAAGACGGCGATTGAAAGGAACGCTAAGAAGTTTATTTCGGGGTCCCACTTGAGTTTAAGCCTAAATTGCCTTTTAAGGTCTGCGCATATTTTTTAAATTAAACTTCCTCTAACCCACACTTGATTTCTTAATGTAATTTTTAGGCTTCTCGTGCATGCTAAAACGAAGCGTTTGTTTTAAATCTCTTGACAGACAAGATTATCTGATCTAAAGAAACCAGTAAGGCTGAGAACGAATATCAACAAGCTAAACTTTCTTACACCGTAATTACATGATTGAAGTTGTACATCATTCAAAGCAATGCATCCATGACAAAAAAAAAAGTTTAGTTTACAGACCACCATTTACACAAATGTACTCTTGAAGGCATTGAAAATAAATTCGATTGTATTAGGTCATTTTATGGGATTTCCCTCTGAACATGACTTAAGCAAATGCTGTGCCAGTTCTTAAAGATAAATAAATTTGCAGGCGTTTCAAGTTTGATATTATATCCTCAAGACGTATCTGGTGTTCTGATCATAGTTTACTCCCTTTTCAATATTGTTGAGGACAACAACCAAATCAGCAATAGCTTCCCACAATATATCCCAGTAGTTGGACAAATGCGCCGCTTGAGAATCGACGATAGGAGTGTCATTTTACCAATCCTTCAAAGGACATATTGATCTTGAACTTTCCCATTTTTCATGGCTTTGCTGTCTCTTATTTGTTATATGAGGCATAACTATAGTTCTGATTGGCTGTTAAAAAAAGGAAATTTTATTTTCAAATTTACTTTATTTCTATTGGTTCTACGAGGTAAAGTCAGTAAGTTGCAAATGGATATACACTATGTTCCATAAATATTGGGACAGTGACGTGGGGTAGTAAAAAAATCAAATTATCTCAGCAACAAGAAATGACAGGTCAATTTTGTTTAAAGTTTTGAAAATGTCTATTCAAACTCTATTAGAAACAAATTAGTAAAAAATTTTAAGAGCACAAAATACTCAAGAAAACATTTTAATAACAAAACTTGCAATATCTTGTGGTTACAAAAATATTGGGACAACAACAAAATTAAGTTTTTGAAAAGAAAATATTAAATTTTAATAACGAGTTGGCCCTCCTTTTGCAACAATTACTGCTTGTAATCGTTTATTCATTGAATCAACTAGTTTTTTAGTTATACTTGGGCCAATTTCATCCCATGTTTTTGTAATTATTTCTTTAAGCTGAGGTTTATTCGAAATATTTTTTTCCCGAATTTTTCTCTCAATATGATCCCATAAATGTTCAATGGGGTTCAAGTTTGGTGATTGGAGCGGTGATGGCAATACATTTATATGATGTTCTTCTAAAAAAGCTTTAGTTGATCTTGCTGTGTGTTTGGAATCATTATCTTGCAAAAACATGAATCCACGTCCTAGCTTTAATTTTCTAACTGACTGTTTCACGTTTCTATTTAAAATACCCTGATAACTATACTGATTCATAGTTCCATCAATGAATTCAAAGGTGCCAACTCCTTTTGTAGCCATACACCCCCACACTAGGACTGAACCTCCACCATGTTTCACAGTTGGCTGAAGATTTTCCTACTTTTCTCCAAACTTTCACTCGACCGTCTGAGCCAAACACATTAAATTTCGATTCATCTGACCACAGTATTCGATTCCAAAAACTTTGAGGTTTATTTACATATTCTTTTGTAAAGTTTAATCGTTTGATCTGATTTCTCTTACTGATTAGGGGTTTGCGTTTGGCAGTAGCTCGTTTATATCCCTCTTTTTAAAGGATTCTCCTTATTGTAGCAGCTGATGATTTCTTTTTCAGCTGTTCTTCAGTAACTGCTGCTAGTTTTGGGGCACTAATTTTGGATCTTTCTTCACTTTTTAATTTTTTCTTTTTCATTAAATATATGTCGCCTTCCACTTCTTGGCATATTTTGAACTGTTCCTGTTGATTTCAATTTTTTTATCACATTATAAATAGTGGATTTTGGTCGCTGAAACTTCTCAGCTAATTTTCGAATTGTGATATTCTTTTTTTTCCATTCTTGAATGATGAGATTTTTAATGTCATTGGTCAACTCGGACATTAGCGGTCAAAATCTTTCACCAAGTGGTTAAAACAATTAATTAGATCGAGATTATTCCCTACCTTGCTTAAATGGGTTAGTCCAATTTACATATGCACAAAAATTTACATGTTTCTTTTCTGTCCCAATATTTTTGCAACCACAAGATATTGCAAGTTTTGTTATTAAAATGTTTTCTTGATTATTTTGTGCTCTTAAAACTTTTTACTAATTTGTTTCTAATAGAGTTTGAATAGACATTTTCAAAACTTTAAACAAAATTGACCTATCATTTCTTGTTGCTGAGATAATTTCATTTTTTTACTACCCCACGTCACTGTCCCAATATTTATGGAACATAGTGTAGAAATACAACAAGTAAGAATACTGACTTGAATACTACTTTTAATTCTCCACATAATCTCCCTATACAATAATGCACATGTCTCATCGTTTTACAAACCCCTCAAAACCAGCAGCATAAAATATTTGAGCTGCCACCTGAACCAGGCGGTGAATTCTCTTTCTACAGCTTCATCGCCGGGAAAGTGATGCTCACAGTCTTCTGGGATAACTACGGCCTATTGCTTACCACACAAAGTGTAAATGCCGATTTCTAATGTAAAAACCATGAAACTTCTTAATGTCATTCGAACTCCTCATCAAAGGCGTGTTGTTATTGCATGATTCCACGCGTCCTCTTATTGCCAACAACACGAGACAACTGAGCATCCTGTGAAAGTTCAACTGGGAAAATTTCGAGCATCATCCGTGTAGCTCTTACCTTGCTCTAAGCCAGTCTCAGTGTACAGGAAGATTATGCGGAGAAATAAAAGCAACTTTCAAATCAATATTTTTATTGTTTCATTTCTATATCTATTTGTAACTTACTTACTGACTTCCCCTCGTACATATTTTAAACTAATTGTCTGCATAGGCTTTCTAGTTCTCGAGTCCGCCTAGTCGTGGGTTCGAATCCCGCCGTGGGCATGGATGTTTGTGTTTGTTCCGGGCAGCGTACACATAATTGTATAACTTGTATAAAAGGCGCAAAATGATTTTAGTAGTCGACGCCAAAATTTCTAATAAAGCAACCATATTAAGGGGCACCAGTTTTTATATCCCTGCACCGTAGAAAGAAGCCACCTGTTATGAAAACCACGTGTTCATGACTTTTTGACATTTTTATCTTCGAGGAAACGCTGACCACCAATACCGCCAGTAAGCACGCCACGGTTTCACATTCCATGCATTCAAGAAGTGAATGGCAGACCAATCTTATTATCTCAGAATGTTATTTTAGCAAGAGACTGGCAGGCCTTGTACACTTTTATAGAGCTTAATATAACACGTGCTCGTAATACAGCTTCGAAATTGCTGCTCGGATCTCGGTTGTTTTAATTTGTACAGATATTTCGCTGCATTTCCTGAAAGGGGAGTCTTGGTGGTTGAGGGAAGGTTATTCCGTAACAACACACCCCTTTATCCCCTGCCTCTCTAAAAGATGGGCACCCTGAAACTACTAGTTCAGTTGGCCCCTCGGAGTCGGCTAAGCTATGCTCTCCTTCCTCTTATAGTGATCCATTTGGAAATAATGCGCCTGGTTTTGTTGCAGCACTGATTCTATCTAGCCAATCTTATCGCGGTCATTGCGTTACGGGAAAGCCTGCCCATTTGCCCTTCCTCCATTGTTCACAAAAATCACTCTCAAATAGTAAAGCTTTACATAACCAGGATTATCTAGAGCTTTATCACCGCCTAGAAACAAAATTTAACACTGTTTCAGTCGTTTCCACCATAGAGAAAGGAAGTAAACCCTCTAGAGTGTGGATCACGTGACTTTGACCGTGGAATCCAGGCGCCATATTGGTGTAGTATAAGACGACCCATGAATCAAATAACCTACCTTCTATATACGACTTTGTGGAGTTGTCTTGTTTTAGCGAGTGCAGAAAAGGATTTAAAATATTTAGATTAAATAATATGCATTTTTAAAAAGAAAAAAAAAAAATTTTTGGTGCCTCTCATTTAAATAGGAATTCAGAAAATAATAAAATAAATTCAAATTTTTCTATTAAGCTCATGCTCACAAGTTAAATTTAAGATTGCGTTTAATTTTTTTAATCCATATGCTTTTATTTTTTTTTTAAACTATAAAATCTTGGCTTTCCTCCTACTCCAACATGGACGCCTGGATACTTCCGGTTCCACGCTCCGTTCAATGGCTGTGGTCAAAAACCCTCACCGGTGAGAGAATGATGACGTAATTTCTCACTGGCCTAACCGTCTTTTTCTCGGTGAGGATGGTTAGACTAACCGGTTAGGCATAACAGCGCTGACTGGCGTTTTTGACCGCGTTAAAATGACGTCACAGTTTTCTCACCGGGATTTCTGACCGACCAAGCGCTAACTCTTCTCACCGGTGAGAGTTTTTGACCTTAGCCAATGTGAAAGTCACGTGATCCACACTCTAGAGTTTTTACTTCCTTTCTCTATGGTTTCCACGGCCTACGAGATAGTAAAAGGCCTGTGCATTTGCCCCTTTTTGAGGCCATAATCGAGAAACATGCTGTTTTGCGTTTTTACCGCTTGGCGCGCTACTTCATGACATGGTTAATGAATTGTCTGCATTACTGCGTGTAGTTTACTATCTCGTAGGCCGTGGTCGTTTCATAGCCTATAAGGATAGGGAAAGCCTGCCCATTCACATCTCGACAAAAATAACACGGAAAATTAGTTTTCTGTATGAAAAATCAAATTCCTTCTATTTAGTTTTAATATTTTTCATAACTTGATAGCATAAGCGCCTCTAACGATGTTACATTTTCTCGCTAGGCGGTACTATATCCTGCTGTTTGTTAGAGTGCCTTTATAACCGGAGTGTAGCCATGTTGTGTCCAGTCTGTCATAGTTTAGTGTAGCAAAAACATGAAATTTTGCACTGGTAGCATTTAAAAAAAACTCGAATTAACGGAGTGATTCAATAAATCGAAAATAAAAACCCACTTTTAATTATCAGAAAAAAAAAAATAAAATGAAAAAATCTAAATTAAAATGTATTTTCGTTTCTTCCCATTTGAACAAGGTTACTTATTATTTCATCATTAATCAGGCCACTATTTTTTTTTAATAAAGGAATATCAGCTTTATCAAAATTTTTATTAAATATTACATAATTAAAGAATAAATCAATATTGTGATTATAAAGGCACTCTACTGTTTGCGACCGATTTTTGAGATACCGTATGAATATCATTGTAGGCTATGTCCAAGGCAAGTAGATATACTCTACTTACCCTTGTGCTATGCCTCTGTATCGTTGGTATATTCAGTCAAGGTGAACGTTCCTAGTTGTAATAACGAAGCTAGGGTTTTTTTTTTTTTGTTTTTTTTAAACACGAAAAGCACGGATGAGGTAAAATGAAAAGGTAGCCTACGAGACAGTCTGCAAGTTCAATTGATCTGTGTAATTAGAGTGTTTATTGTTAAAGTATCTCATGAAATCCGTTCCTGTTATGTTCATTATGCTTAATCGCCCACGTTTTTCGCTCACGAATGTTTGTTTTCCCCTCCGAGCGTGTTTGAACTGCGCGATTATTCGCAACGCTGTGTGTCGAATGGTTTACCTAAAGATAGTAAGCCCTGTGAAAATGTTTTGAATTTTTCATCAGAGCAGTGTGGTGTATTTTTAGGAACGAGCTTTTCGTCTCATATGGGGTTAATGATCTCCGAGAGTTGGGCCTTAAAAACGACAGTCTCTTCGATTAAATCGGCTACTGCTGCTCTTTTGCATTCGAGTGTCATTCATTTGGCGCTGCCCTATAAACCGCCCTTGCTTAGTAGATAAGATTGCGTTTGGAGGGAAAGTGAGTGAAAACGCGGTCAGTGGATCACTCGTTGTCTTGCCCGGTGGCCTTGTGGTTTGAAACACATAAAGGCTTTTCTTTGATGGCGCTTTTACAGGTCTCTCCCCCCCCTTCTTTTGCGGTGAAAGCTCTTTAAATAATCAGAGCACGTTTGCAAATGATATTTTGTTGTGTGAATTGTTTTTTGG
>JAHWFO010105724.1:29381-39752 GCA_023313115.1 Rhysida immarginata
TGGATTTCTACCAGGTGTTTCAGTTTCAATGTCCAATACCTGTAGGTCCTTATTCCCTATCCAGATGAAGTTCTACGATCGGATTTCCAATTTTTTGGCTAGTGCGTGTGTAGATTCAAATAGGAAAGCATTACAGCCCCAACTTAAATCAGTGTTGTGAATTTTTTGTTTTGTTCGAAACGTTTCTCCTTGTGATGAATCTTTAAGGCGGTGTAAAGGGCAGTTCTGTCTCACACAATTTTTTCCCCTCCCTAGAAATTAATTATATATGAGGCTTAGACTTAGTTTTAAAAGCTTCAGTTTTTTATGGTTTTTAAAATGTAATGGCAACTGAATTAATTAAAGAGACTGCGTTTTAGTTCCGAAACGGAGATTCGAAGTTAGTCCACTCGGATAAACATGACATCAAAACTCATGACATGAGAGGAAAACAGAAAATAAATTCGCCTACGGGAGCTTCAGCATAGTTAGGTGTATCAGCGGTGTTTTAAAATAGTCCATGAATGAACCGTAGCTTCTATTTAATTCCGTGGTGCTTTAGCTTAGTCCGTCCTGTATGTACAGGCATTCTAGTCCGTCCATTGATTGGCTGCCTGTGTTTAAAACTGAATAGCGAACTGTGACAACATAAAATCTACTGACATGGAATTTAAAGTGCAAAATGGCCTTCGGCCCTACGATAATGGTCCTCCTTATAAAACATTTCTTGCTTTCTGTTTTTAGTGAAGACAGATTGAAATGTTCCAATAGCGTGGCCTCCTCGATCCCAAGACCTTAATCCCTGTGAATATTGGTTATGGGATTTCTCAAAAGCAGGGTTTATCTTACCAGACCAACAACTGTGATCTGAAAGACTTCATCAGAAGAGAGATAACTCAAATCTCGCAACCATTGTTGCAATATGCCGTTTTCAATATCGTTAACCGGTTAAATTTAGTGATAGAAGAGAAAGGTAGCCATATGCAGCAGGTTATCCAATGAAAAACGTAAATCCCTTATTTGCATATTTTATGATTGGAAACATTTTCGCATTATGCCAATGTGAACATGTTAAAATTAATAAAACCGTTATCAGCTCTTGAAGTGAGTAACTTATTTGTTAGGCCACTGTCCTCACGTTTCTTGCATTGTTGTAACGCTTCATGGAATTTCTGTTGGCGTGTAGTTCTCTTCTTGCAACGACGGAAAACACCGGAAAATAGGGTGGATGGTATACAACAGATATCTGTTGTTTTTCAGATAACTGCGGATGATGAGGCACGGCGTTCTATGGCTTGACTTGGGAGTTATACTCTGCAGATCGGTTCTTGATCCCTATTTTAACCTGTTCCTGCGCACGATATACACTCAGCTGCGTAAAGATACACTGAATCATTGCAGAAGATAAAAAAATTATTCCCAAACAAATTTCATTTCAATTCGTCAGAATGATAAACAGAACCTTTCCTTAATATATGATACACAAAAAAATCTTAAAATCCATTGGCATAAGAATAACAACAAGAATTTTGGTGTTACTGTCTTTTCAAAATTATAAGTCCAAGTTCAACAATTTTCAAAATATTAAGACCAGCTATCTTTTAATATTTTGTCACATCCCCTTTAGCTTTGATTAAAGCAATTAAGCGGTTGGGCATAGAAGATATTAAGTTCTGACATTGCTCTGGAGTGATTTTTGACTATTCTTCCAGCAAAACGTTCTTCAAACGTTGTGTTGTTCTAGGTTTTCGTTGTTGTAACTTCCTTTTAAGAATGCCCCACAGAATTTCAATCGGTGACATGTCCGGACTATTTGGAGGCCAGTCAGTGGTTGTTACTTTGTGTTCCTGTAATCAATGCTTGGTAATTCTTGCAGTATGGCATGTAGCTCCGTCCTGTTGAAAGGTAAACTTTCTTAGTCCAAACATATGCTTTGCCGAAGGAAGAAAACTTCGTTCAAGAATATCCTGGTATGATTGTGCATTCACTGTGACTTTTATGATATGCAAAGGACCAACACCTTTACTACACATGCTACCCCAAACCATTACCGCACTAGGAAACTTGACTGTACGTTGAAGACAATCCGATTGATAGGCTTCATTCTGCTTTCGAATCACTCTTCGGCCAATAGTGCCTATAGGCAACTCGAATTTTGATTCATCAATAAATATTACTGAATCCCATTTAGTTTGAAGCCATTCTCGATGTTCGTTTGCCCATTGAAGACGTTTCTTTTTCTGTTGAGGGGTCAGCAATGGTTTTTTCTTAGCAACATATGAACAATAGCCCATTTTTCGTAACCTTCTTCTGGTTGTGGCAGTTGAAATATGTGTATTGATTGACTGCTGCCACTCACACGTAAGTTCGACGATGGAAGCATGGTGTTTTTTAATGGCTAAATGTCGCAGACCTGTATCATCCCTTTTACTTGTTTTGAGTGGGCGCCCTGTAGGTTCCTTGGGATTAGTGTTACCTTGCTCTTTATACCTATGAATTGTATTTAGCACTGCTGTTTTGCTGACTGCTAATTCTACAGCTGTTTGGCGGGTTGATTTTCCTTCTCCAAATATTTCTTGACGATTGTATCTCTGACAACTTTTGATAAACTTTTGCCTTTGTCCATTTTCTCAACAATTCAGAAATAGAATTTCTTGTTCTTTCCTGGTGGAATATTTCCATTGGTATTTATATCATTGGTTTTTACCCATTTATATTTAGGGGGAGTCAGAACTATGTCGATATTTAAATAGGAATATTTACAGAATTTTTTATTTTAGTGTGGTCTTATTTTTTTGTAAACTGTTGATGCTGGTCTTATTATTTTGATCTTGGAATATACATTAAAAATCTTCATTACAACCATTCCTACAATGTGATTATAATTTTTTTCTTCTTGTCAAGCATAGAATGATGTAATTCATTCCATATATACATTTACATAATCCAAGTTTATTTATTTTTTTTTTTAATACATCCCAATAAATTCTGCTATCATCTATAATTTTTGTATGGTCTTATCTTTATGCAGCTGAGTGTATCATCGATTACGTCCTTCAGGTGTGGTTGTAACAAACACACCTTTTCCAAGACTAGCTTGACATTTCTCCGTTCAAGGCTTTTTGAATTGACTCTCTAAGCCAGTGATGCACAACCTTTTGTGTTTAAAGGACCGCATATAAGTCTGACTTTGGCGGCGGTCCATTAAAAAAATGTCGAAGAATTTTAGAAACCATCTTGTCTGTATCTGGTTTAATTTTTGTCGGATTTAGACGCGAAATTGCGTATATGTCGGAGGCCGCAAGAATTTGAAAACTAGCCACGTACCATTAAAGCAAAGCAATTCACAGCCGCTTACCACTATAACAAAACAACAACAACAAAACATTGGCAACTATCCTTTGGCTCCTTCGGAGGTCTCTCCGTTCAAATTCCACCAGTTTACCTCTTGCTTACCACCGGTTGAAAGCCGCTGGGCTAAGCGATCACTTACCCTGTTCTTTTGAATGCTAGAATAAATCAGGGATCAAGAACCGATCTGTAGATTATAAACCTACTCTGTACAGTATATGATACTGGAAACAAAACTTTAATACTTAATAGGCTCCCTTTTGCTTTAAAAAGAGCTTAAATGCGGTTTGGCATTGGCACAAAGATTGACAGTAGTTTCATCGATTTCTGTCCAACTTACTACAATAGCATCTTTCAATTTTTGGAGAGTTGTTGGCTTTTTCTTCGAGACATTCTCGATTGGAATTATGTCCGGACTGTTTGCAGGCCATTCATCCAATATTTGTGAGTTTTGTTGTTGAAGAAACTCTTTAATCTGCTTAGATCTGTGGCATTTATTATCTTTTTCGTTGTCATCTTGAAAAATAATAACAATCCTGAAAGATCGGAATCAAAAAATGCTCTAAAATGTCAACGTAGACCTCAGAATTGACAGCACAATTTTTCTGGGTCGTGACACTTATCTTTAAAATTTTAAATTCATTTTTGCTTATTACTACTCCGATCTCCATTACATATGTATTTAACATACATACATACTCAACCAGGCAAACAGGAAACGTATGTTTTCCGAAGGTATCAAAAAAATACTGCAGTTGTTGCCGAGTGGCATAGCTCCCACAGGAAATCCGTTCTTTAACTAGATACACATCTTTTCGCCGTGAGCTAAAGCGACATGTCTGTTGACAAGTATTTCTGTCCTAAATGGATCCTGATAGCTGTTATATCTTACGGCACTTTCGAAGGCCCCGCTTGTTTGTTTTTTTGTTTTTTTTTCTGGTGTCCGGAATATAACGGGTGTGACTATAATGAACTTACATATCTTATCCAATCACTATATCCTTATATCCTATTATCCAATCACTATATCCTTGTATCCTTTATACAGGGTGTTTCAAAAATACTTTTACACTCTAGGGAGATATTCCTTACACCCAAACAAGAAAAAAGTTCATATAGAAATATGTCCGAAATTCCTTCGTTTTGAAGTTATTAAGTAGCGGAAGAATGGAGCTACTTATTGTTTTCACAATGTCCGTCCGTCCGTCCCCTTCATAATTTCCGCATTTTTTTGAGATAGAAGATTGAAATTCAGAATGTAGCTTACTATCCTTCACTATTTAAATTGGTTTTGATCGGCTCACTGGGGTCGGAGTTTCGGGGGCGGAAATTAGAGGGGACCAAAAGGACTACGCGTATTTATGCATATAAAGGAGTGAAATTCGGTATGCAGATTCCTCTAAGCAAGATCAACATTACTGTAAAGTTTGGGCAAAATTGTCCCATTAGGGTCGGAGTTGTGGGGGTGGCAATCACTTGATCTTAAGAAATTTATGGCAATATATAGGGTGTGATATATCATTCGATCGAAAATGATGAGAAAGAAAAGAAGATAGGGTTCTTTTATATTTTCTAAATACAAGGTTCGAGAAAATCAATTTTTGATTTTAAAAAAATGGGGGGGTTAAAAAGTGCAGATGAAGGAATAAAAAAAAAATAGATGAACTCAAGGCTTCCGCTACTTTCCTATACCTTCCTCGGGAGGCTTAATTTCTTGTTAATGTTCGTTTGACTCATTGCATCCCACTGTATCATTGTATCATTCTATCGAGATGCACTGGCTGGTATCTACCATGAGTGTGATTTGTATTTGGAGCCTCGCGGCCCCTGCTGAGGCCTCGGAGGACTATATCAATTTTAGTGTGTAATAGCTAAAATTTTAATCAACACATTATAAATATAAAACATTTCAGCAGATGGATAGGTAGAGGAGGACCAGTTCTATGGCCTACACGTTCCCCCGACCTCAATCCATTGGATTATTGTCTCTGGGGACACCTTAAACAATTAGTCTATGCAGAAACTCTTTATCGACGTGTCATGGAAGCCTGCTAAACCATTTGAAAGGGTGCGATAGTCCATGATTCGACGTGTGCATGCGTGTTTAGAAGCAAGAGGAGGACATTTTGAGCATTTATTAGGATTTTAAGTGTGGATGAGTCCAATTACCTACGTTGTAAACTTTCATTAAGAACTCGAAAACGAAGGATTTTCGGACGTATAAACCGTTTATTTATATGAACTCTTTTCTTGTTTTGGTGTAAGGAACCTGTCCCCAAAGTTTGTAAAAGTATTTTTGAAACACCCTGTATTTATCATTAATTTTTCGGGTTATGTTAGTAACCTGTCTTTCCTTCCATCATATTAAGACACGGATGTATTCTCCGTTTTATTGATTATTATTACTTTGTGAATCTTTGGCTGAAACGTCTATTAGAATTTCAGACAAGACCTGTCTAATATGCTTGTTATTTACTGATTACAACCCATGTTTGATTTGTTATAGCATGTTTACCAGTGTGTGCCTTAAGTTTTAGTCTTTAGATTTACCTGGGCTCGTTCACTAACACTAATTTTCTTTTCAGTCACTGCAATGTTATTCTAATTGAATCAGAATTGTTTACATTTTTTGACTTGTCGGTTTCGAACCATACAAGACGCCCATGGACATCACTTGTAAATTCACAATAAAATAAATAAATAAATAAATAAATAAATAAATAAAAATATTCACAATTATGGTAAAAATCTTGACGCGGATTAAATATGGAATGAATATTCCGAATCAAAGTTATAATTATAGAAAAACTAAAATAAGATGTTCAGGACTTACAGCCAGTTTTGTCCTAACCAATCCAGAATTTTATAATCTTTCTTTTGTCTACGATATTAGGGAAACATTTTAAGCATTCAGCGCAGGCTGCAAGCGTGCATTTTTATATGACGAATGCTATAAAAACGCAATATTGAAACATTTCCCACATCCAGCTTTCACTCCTGATCTAGCGCTTTCCGATTTCCCTTTTTCGGATCGCGGCCACAAATTTTCTTTGCAGATCGCATCAGAACGTTATATAGAATATGTTGCTAAGTTGGACGATTATATCCAAAAACACGTATTGCGGGTGGGAAAACATTAAATTTATTTTCTGATTTTTCTCTCGGGCTAGGTGAAGTATCATTTTCACAAGGAAAAGCACCGTCTTCTGGTGAAGGCTTCATAGAACGTGATCGATCCAGTACCAAAGTGGTCGTTTAAGAAGGTCACCAGGTCGCCTGATATATTTGGAATATTTAGTAAACTTTATGTCCTAAAGTTAGACTTAGAGGGTTGTAGAATGAGAATTGACTGAAGATCACTAAGTCAAAACTAATTTAAGCCTAAAACGGGCCTATTTTCCATTTTTCTTCAAACGAATGCCGTTTATCATCATTTTTAGTTCATGTTGATGATAGTGAGGAAGGAAGAAGGATCTGCGAGGAAATTGGAATGATTTAGGTCAGAAGAGAAACTGGAAGGTTGGTGATTTATGATTTAGGCGGCTGTTTGTTGTTTTTCTTTCTGGTTATGTGTGATGAGGATGGAAGAGAATGAAATGAATTTTACAAGGAAGTGGATGCTGAATGGATGTTCATAATGGTAATAAAGGTCTGTTTAAGTTAATTCCCATTGATTGAAATGAGCTTTTGTCCTAGTGTGTACTTTTGTCCATTATCTGACGGAATGCAGAGATGACAAAAGGGGGATTCCTATTTATTTGACGAGAACGTGAATATGGTGGAAATTTAAACGTCGACTCGTTTTGAACAGGGAGGAGGAGGGACGAAGGAGTTATTGCAAATGTATCGCTCTTCCTTTTCATCCCCCTCCCCTCCTCTCTTCGTCGTCGGCCTCATTGTTTTGCCTTGTTGTTCTATTTGTAGTTTTATCAGGCCATTGAAAGGACCCGCTGCCATCTTATCTTTTCTGCTCGCCAAAACTCTTCCCCCCCTCTTTCCCCCACCTCCTCGACTCGTTCGGTTTCTATCTACGAGATTGGTGTTCCTTCCGCCTTCGCCGCAAGCGACGCTTGGCGAAAGGGAAAGAGTTTTGAGAGGAGGGAAGAGTCGATTGCACAGCGGTTGTCCGGAGCAACAGCCATTCGTTCAACCTTAGGGTCGAGGCCCCCGCATTTGCGCACTGAACATCTCATCAGGGCCCGGGCGTGCATGGGGCGCACGGTTGCGTGAAGGCTCGCCTCCGCCGTACAAGCCCCCCCCCCCCCCCCCGCTTCTTCTCCTTTCGTTTATGAGGACGACGCGGGGGAGAGAGGGTTATGGATGAAAACGGCTGCTATGGCACACCGCCCACTCTGCATCCATCACTTCGCAGTTGGAATTCTTCAAGATCACATCAAGAGCAGATCCGAAGGCTCGCCTCTTCCTCCACCGAGACCATATATTTAAGATTAATTTTTTCTTCTTCTTTCTTTCTTTCTCTCTCTCTCTCCCCTATAGTGTGCTTAAAATTTTAAAATTTCTCGATTTGCATTCTGAGGGGGGTTTTGAGTTTGTTTTCTCCAACCCATTTAAGACAGAAATTGGTTTCTTAAATCAGACTCCTATGACCTATGAGAGTTAAACATTCAGACTACAGACTCACTCTTCGGAGAGCAGACAGAACAGATTCAGTATGCTCGCTTCATATACAGTGAATTTTGTAATTAGCATTTAATTATATCTTATGATATGGTTACTCTTTGCTCTTCATATGCGTTTCCACTGTAAATTTCTGTTGTTGTTTTTTTAAACCTGGAACGTTTCTCCAACTCGATACATTGACTTTTCTCCAACCGGGAAATCGATATCCGCATACATCGTTTCGTTATAATTCTCGCCTTTTTAAATACAACTTAAATCGAGTATCTGATACGATTAGATTACATTGTTCTCCGAATTTTTTTTTTTTTTTTTTTTTTTTGCTTCCTTCATTTATCTAAAAACACACCAGTTTCCCCGTAAATAAGCCATATAATCCCCTCTAAATGTTTGCTAAAATTTTAACCCCCCCAGAAAACCCCTGAAGACTGAAAAAAATAACAGTTTTGGGTTTTTATCCCCATATGGCAACACTGTTGCATGATTATTCTTAAATCCGCAGACTATTTTTTCTGGTATCACTTTCCAACATTGGGTGTAAGCGGCAATATATGGAGCGACAAACGCTGATCAAAACTACAATAAAAGACAAAATGTGGATAATAACATTAATACAAATATACAAAGAAACTCTTTAACCACAAAATATTACAAAAATTCAAATACCTGAATACGTATTTTTGCAGCAAAGCTATCATCATTCAGCAGGTGAATGAATAAGATATTCGACAATCGAAAAGTCCAGAAAAAAAGAAACGAGCGTTCCGGAAGCACTGCCCCATTTGACCCGGAAGCAACCGGGAAATCGATAAGAAGCCACATGACACCTAGAAAACGAGGGACGAGGGACACGAAGGAGCTAGAAGATCCAGTAGTCTGGAAAGATGTCTAGAATATGACGAGGCCTGCGATGCCTGAGGAAACTTCTAAAAGTGAGCGGGTGGTCCAGAATATCTGCAACCAGAAGATTGAGATGGTCCTTAATCTTCGGAAGCAACTTCTTCAGCGACTCCTGGACGTGGTTTCCAAGTAGAGGTATATCGAAGTTGGGCAATTGTCCTCAAGGTAACGTTTTGAAAGGTTTGCAGGTCTTGCCGTCTGGACTTGCATATGGTACCCCAGGCAGGCATGCCGTTCGGATGACCTTTTTTATAAGTGTATAAAGCAAAACTTTGCTATCTATTCCAAGTGCGCTGTTTCGCCCCAGAAGAGCAACCAAACTGAACTTTGCCTTCTTAGCCTTATTGATCGCATAGGAGACGTGGTTACCCCAGTTTAGCTTGGCATCTATCATCACTCCAAGGTATCTGTAATTTCTCACCTATTCGAGCCCTTTAACAGAAAGGAAGAGAAGACTCGAGGTTTTCGAAGTTTCTTCGTAATGAACATATCATTGCATTTGTCAACGCTTAGATTGAGTCTCCAATTTATTGAGTCAGTTTATTTATTTTTCTTATCTTATTGAGTCTCCAATAAGATAAGAAAAATCCGTTGACAAATTGAGTCTCCAATTTATCAAACCATTTATCACATTGTTGAATAAGATAAGAAAGAGACCTCATTAAATATAGGGGAAGAGCCAATCTATTAATTTGTGATTTGGTTTGAATGATGACCACCATTTTATAAGAGCTGAGTCTGAGAGTGGTCCTTGGTCGAGCGATTTAACAAATTAACGAGGATTAAAAGTCCATGCTATTAGCTATTGACAACAGTATGCCTGATATAAATTAGGTACTGATAATGTAAGGCCTAAATAATTACATGCCATGTCTTAGTATTGAAAGATTCCAATAGTACCATAATAGTACCAGTACAACATGTACCATTGAACCAGTTTTGACAGCCATTAATTTTACATTATATTCATTCATGACACGGCATTACGAGTTGTTTGATATATTACATGCTATATTGTAGTATTATAAGTTTCCAATGGTACCATTAAAAAAAGTACCATTGAACCAATTTTTATCACGTGTCTTCACCTAATTCACTAGCCATCTCTCTGCCTTAGCTAACGTATGGCGAAGAGAAAATGCATTGTCCCAAAAATTACGTGACTAAATGTCCTGCAGCGCACCAGTGAGACAAGAAGTACAAATGCCAATACCGATTGTGATTGGATGAATTTTTAACTGAAAATAAAAGAATAAACCAAAGTGATACGGAAACAGTGTTATTTATTTGCCTTACGCGTTTCGACGTAACGTCATCGTCAGAGGCTAACAGTGTTACAAAGAAATTACAGAGGAAGATGCTCTATATATATCCCCCCTAGTTCGCGGACCTAATGGAGAGCTCAACCATCTCCATAAGTCACCTCCGGTCTTCTGGGTGTAGGTCGCTTCCGGTCTTCTAATTGGATCAGGAAGTCCGTGAGGCCATCTCTCTCGAAGGCCG
>JAHWFO010105724.1:39762-83574 GCA_023313115.1 Rhysida immarginata
TTTAGCCATTTACTGAGTTGCTTCGCCATGTTATAGAAGGGTGCATCGATACAGTTGATGATAGGTCTGATGGCTGAATTTTTAAATACGCCATTTTAGTTTTTGTTAAAATTCTATCATGAGATAGGTCGAGAATTGCTTACTGAAAATTATTACAGTATGGCTTGGTTATAGTTTTAAAATAATATAAAGTTACGCCACTAACTTGAAGGAGAAAGAGGAACAAATCAACTGTGAATAGACAAACTGAATGTGAAAATAAAAGCTTGCCATTAGTCGCATTCACATCCTTTCACTTAAGGGAAAGTGACTTTGGAACAGTTCATTATCTACTTTTTCAGCTGAGACTTCTCAACTGAGTGGTCAGCAACAATACAGTGACATTGTTGTAACCAAGTGTTCCTCATCTCAACAATTCATGTCCATTGTTGGTGAAGACTCAGTTGAGATCACTCGCTTGAGAAAGTAGATAATGAACTGGCCCTTTGTCTTTGCTTTTGAAAAGCAAAGAAAATAGGTTTTCACTGTGAATGAAACCGGAAGTGAAAAGATCACTTTTGCTGCTTTTGTTACTTTTGCATCTAAAGCTGTATCGGCCATGATGAACATGTTGAAATTGTTTGAAAAATAGTCAATGATTTATTGATTGTGGAAACTGTTTTTATTGTTCTCCATGGTTTTATTATTCCTTAATTTATAACCAACAAAATTTATAACGTTAAATACGTTACTTACGCCGTTAAATTAAATTAAATTAAAAGTTTTATCGGTCAAAGCGACGATTCAATATGGCTACCACTAAATCGGAAGTTAGTAGCTGTAAAGCCAGAAAAGTAAGAAAAGCAGGGGGGAAAGTGGGTACTGAGTCGCTTTCAGAAAAGTGACTTTTGAGACTTTGCTTTCCTTAAAATGACTTAAGCAAGATAAGTGAGAAAAGTGAGAAAACTTAACAGGTTTTGAACGCGATTATTGTTTCTTAGTCCATCCGAAGCAGAAGACATTTATTAAGTAGCGGAAGAATGGAGCTACTTATTGTTTTCACAATGTCCGTCCGTCCGTCCGTCCGTCCCCTTCATAATTTCTGCATTTTTTGAGGTAGAAGGTTGAAATTTGGAATGTAGCTTACTATGGGCATGAGCACCTTCACTATTTAGTTTGGTTTTGATTGGCCCACTGGGGTCGGAGTTTCGGGGGCGGAAATTAGAGGGGGCGGTAATAAAGAAGTGAAATTTGATGTGCAGATTCCTCTAAGCAAGATCAACATTACTGTAAAGTTTGGGCCAAATTGTCCCATTAGGGTCGGAGTTGTGGGGGTGGCAATCACTTGATCTTAAGAAATTTATGGCAATATATAGGGTGTGATATATCATTCCATCGAAAATGACGAGAAAGGAAAGAAGATAGGGTTCTTTTATATTTTCTAAATACAAGGTTCGAGAAAATCAATTTTTGATAAAAAAAAAAAAGGGGAGGGGGGTTAAAAAGTGCAGATGAAGGAATAAAAAAAAATAGATGAACTCAAGGCTTTCCTTTCCTTTCAGTTTCGGGGGCGGAAGTTAGAGGGGACCAAAAGGTCTATGCATAAAGGAGTGAAATTTGGAATGCAGATTCATGTAAGCAAGATCAACATTATTGTGAAGTTTGGGCCAAATGGTCCCAATAGGGTCGGAGTTGTGGGGGTGGCATTCACTTGGTCTTTAGAATTATAGCAGCATATGGCGTGTGATATATCATTCGAACGGAAATGATGAGAAACGAAAGAAGATAGAGCTCTTTTTCATCTTCTAAATAATACGTTCGAGAAAACCAATTTTTCGATTAAAAAATAATAGGGGGGGGGGGGAATTAAAAAGTGCAGATAAAAGGGTAAAAATAGATGACCTCAGCGCTTCCGCTACTTTCCTATACCTTTCTCGGGAGGATTAATTTCTTGTTATCAAATGAACTAGGTCATATATTATTTCAAAAGGGGGCGATTAATGACGATTTATGACGTCATTTTAGTTCGTATCATAGCCTACGAAAAAGATAGGCCCCGGCGCGGAAAAGCCACCTGACCATGGTAGGCTGATCAACAATCCAACTTTCATTGTTTTCAACAAACGAGAAAATACTGATTCTTAAAATCCAAGATGGAAACAATGATGATTACATTGTTATTCAGCCTAGGATGATCAGGTGAGTTTTCCGCGCCGTGGCCTGTCTTTTTCGTCGGCTACGAGTTCGTATTGCAGCCACTGAGTATCAATGCCGAACGCTGATTGGCTAATCAGCCAAATATTTTTAGACTTGTAAGTTAGGGAAGTTTGAACCTGCTTATTGGTTTTACCATGTCCCTATGTCCCCTTCATATTTTGATCCCACTTTTTTTACCCTTTCTTTGTCTCCCACTTTTAACCCCCATTTTACCCACGCTTTTCTATACCCTCATATGATATTAAACCTAGTAAGGGGTAATGTCATGTTATTCAATATTCTCGACATAATATATAATGCTTTGACTGCGTTGTACCCTTTTTTACGCAATCAAATTATATATCCGAGTGGGTAACGCAAAATGAGCGTTATTGTAACTACAGCCGGTAATGAGCTCTCGGATTCGTTGTGTTGTCATGGTAGAGAAGGGAATTTGTCCCCACACCTAAACCATTAAGGGCCTCGTGTGTGTTATGTGTATGTTGTCAACCATTTGCAGATTAACGTATCGATCACTCGAGTCGGTTCTTCGCCGTTTGTAAGCGATGCCGACGTCGAGGGGCTCGCTGGCTTAAATGCTCATTTCGTTTTCGGCTTTTGATTCGAGAAGGTTATTAAAATCACCGCGCAAGCTTAAGGCTGGATTAATGGATTTCAGACTCTTATTGTTTTCCCGTCTCTCTGGAAATATCGAATTAGCTCATAATTCAATTAGTCTCTGTCGTTGTTTCTTATAAAATACTCTAAGCATTGATAAGAGACTTGAGGTGAGGTCATCTGATTTTAAAATAACAAACATACCTTATTAGACACGGTGGAATCTGATAACGTTATATCAGTTTAATAGTTTGTTTATATAGTGAGCCTCATTTTTTGTTATAAATAAAAACCGGGATTCGAACTCACGCTCGGAGCATCGCACTCATCTCAGAAATGCCTTGCGCAACTTTTCAAAACCAGTTTTGAAATCAATTTTCCTTTTCATTTCGTTTACAAATGTTTCCCTTCTTGAATAAGCTTGTTTTTTTTTTTCTTCCTCTTAAACGCTCAGGAGGTGGAGGATCCTTGAAAATCGGGTTCGTGACTCATCACAGATAAGAAAACGACGGCGTGTTACGTCTGCGCCGCCGCCTACGCGTGATACATCCTATTGGTGGACGCCTATGCTCATTCCGTTCCTTTAAGATTTAAAAGTAAATATTTTTTTTTAGTTATAAAGAATGTGCTCGGTTATTATGAACCGTGTTGGAAGTTGCATCATTCATGGGTGCCACTTCATAGTTGACGGATTTTTAGAATTTCAATTTTTTTTAACGCAAAAACAAACATCCCGAAGCAGTCTTTTCGTGAATTGGTTACTCGATTGATTTTGACGTAAGAGTTGATTTAATTTACCCAATTAACGCGATTGAGAAGGTTTGAAATCCAGTTTGTTTTTTTATTCATCGGTTTATAATGTAAATTTAACAATATTTTGTATTTTACAATGACAACTGAAGGAAATGTAATTTAATTTTCATCGAACTTTTTAATTCTGCAATAACTTAAAAAGTTTGTGAGTGTAACCTATTTTTGAAATTCTGAATTCATTTTCTGAAAGGTCACCGAAAAGTATTAGGTTGGTGGAAAATTAATAGCCGATTGCATTTTATGGATGTAGGTGAGTCGGTATGCAAATTATTTCTCGACTAATACAGTGATACATCATTTTAAAGCGGTAGTTCTTCTCTTTAAGCTGATGCTAAAAATTTGTTCAAACGCCATACGTTGTGAAAGATTAGATCAATTTTTCAAATGCTGTCTACTTAAGATATCCATCATTTTATTGGACGAGTTCAAAATTGGCCATAATGCTGCTGAAGCAACTCGGGACAACTTCTCAACGTACAGTGCGCAGATCTTTTCATAATTTTTGATAAAGTTGATTTGGACACGTTTACATTCGGTCTTGCAGCCATTAATCCTAAACTTGCTACAACCCCTGGCAAAAATTATTCGAACACAGCGTGCAAAATGTAAACAAAACATTTTAGTTAATGATCAAGTGTAATCCTGATACTTCAGACAGAATATAATTATATAGTTTTATTACTTACTCATTTCTTAATGCAAATAAGAAAAATTGGATCATTTGAATAAAATTTAATGCTTTTAAAAAATCAGCAGTTCACCCCCACTGAGGAAAAAATTATTAGAACACTCCTAGGTTAGGAAAAAATATTCGAATACTTGACAATTCTGCGAAACAGAATTTTGCATATTAATCTTGTGACACTAGTTATAAATAATTTCGCTGATTTTCCACAATTCACTGCATCAAGAAATGGCTCGTGGAAAAGAACTGTGCAATGACACCAAAAACCAAATAATCCGCTTGTTAAAAGAAGGAAAAACGCAACGAGACGTTGCCAACTGTGTTGGTTGTGCTGTATCAACTGTTAACTACGTGTGGAAGAAGTTTCGAGACTGGTACAGTATTAAATCGCACTGGTCGAAAACGGTATACAAGGAAGCGCCAGGATCGGTCACTTAGGGAAATTTGCAAGAAAAGCAGAAGCTGTACATCCAAGGAACTGAATAAGCAATGGAAAAAGTATAACGTGCGTGTGAGTGACAGAACAGCCAGAAATCGACTTAACGAAATGGGATACACGTTCTGCAAAGCGAAAATTAAGCCCCAACTTACAAAACGTCACAGACAAGTACGCTTACAGCGGGCGAAATAGCACAAGACATGGACTGAAGAAGACTGGAGTAAGGTGATATTTTCGGACGAAAGCCGTATTATTCTTGGTTGTGGAGATGATAACGGTATTTTTGTTTGGAGACGGAGTGAAGAAAAGTTTCATGACCAGTGTTTAAGAGAGGGTCAAAATTTCCGTCTTATTTCATGGTTTGGGGATGTATGTCGTCGAAAGGACTGGGAAAACTAGCAATAATACGTGGAAAAATGAATGGAGAAGATTATGAAAAAGTATTAGATGATTTCCTAATTCCATATGTGGAAGATCAATTCGGAGATGAGCAGATCATTTTTCAAGACGATAATGCATCTTGTCACCGCACTGCAAGAATCAAAACTTACCTACAAAACAAGGACATTAAAACACTTCCATGGCCAGCACAAAGTCCAGATTTTTCACCAATAGAAAAACGTGTGGTGGAAATTGAAAAATTGGTAAATGAAAAAAACCCTACAAACAAAGAAGAACTTAAAGCTGCAATTCGTAACAGTTGGGATGAAATTAGTTCTGATTATTGCAGTGATTTGGTTCAAACTATGCCAAAGCGTATTAAAGCAGTAATACAAGCTAAAGGAGGCTCAACACAATATTGATGTTTATTACCACTGATGTTTTCCATAACTTATTCATTGTGTTCGAATAATTTTTTCCTAACCTAGGAGTGTTCTAATAAT
Organism: Rhysida immarginata; assembly: GCA_023313115.1. Classification (NCBI taxonomy): domain Eukaryota; kingdom Metazoa; phylum Arthropoda; class Chilopoda; order Scolopendromorpha; family Scolopendridae; genus Rhysida; species Rhysida immarginata. The sequence continues at coordinate 45,377 of JAHWFO010105724.1, forward strand.
TTTTTCCTCAGTGGAGGTGAACTGCTGATTTTTTTAAAGGATTAAATTTTATTCAAATGATCCAATTTTTCTTATTTGCATTAAGAAATGAGTAAGTAATAAAACTATATAATTATATTCTGTCTGAAGTATCAGGATTACACTTGATCATTAACTAAAATGTTTTGTTTACATTTTGCACGCTGTGTTCGAATAATTTTTGCCAGGGGTTGTATATTGTCCCTAATCTGAAGTAACAGAGCTGTAATTTCTGAGGTTTTCCTTTTCGTTGATTCTGTCCATATTTTTGACCCAATTTGAAAAAAATCGTTGATAAGGTTATGTGAGCGTTTTAACGTCTTAGCTATTTGCTTATTTGAAAGGCCGTCTCGTTTCCAGGAAATAATTTGACCCTTTTCAAGTTCGGACAAAGGTTTCCCTCTTCCCATTTCTGAATGACAAAGTAATTTTGTGTTAACTGTTAATTAGCAACTTGCCACAACTTCGGCCATTCGTAATTAGTAGATAATGCCTTTTAATGATGTGAAATGTTACTAGTATTGTAAATAATTTCAATTTACTAGTAGGTGGACTGATATTTTTGCAAATATTATTTTAATTATTGTTTGTTTGAATTTAAGTCTTATTTCCAATTGTTTTATGTTGTTGTACGCAAAAAGCAATGTAGTTGCAAACAAGTAAACCTATTGTGTTTCTGCTTTAAGTTCCTCCTTTTTTTTAAGGCAAATTATCGAGTGGACTTAAACTTATGCAACCCATTGTATGAAGTTGCAAAATGCTTACGCAACCACGACTATTTACATAGGCATAATCAGGTAACCAATATCATACGTCAACATCTAGCTATGTATCCTAACTATACATGCTCCGTGACATAAACATTCTTCATACTACAAAAATATCCCAGAGACTGTCTTAAAGAACACAACACATAAATTATATTTTGACAGAGCTATAATTACTGAGAAAACTATCCGTCACAAGAAACCAGATATTATTCTCTTAGAAAGTGACCTACATATCTCCAGTACTTAATTTTCAAAAGAAGCACAAAGATGTAATCACTAAATATACACGCGAAATAAAACGCCAACATAATATCGTTCTTTCACCACAGGAGCTATTCGATATCCAGTGCACAAACGCCTCACAGCATTGAATAACTCACAGGTATAGAAAACCCTACAGAATGCCACAATCCTAAACACTTGTCACATAGTAAGAAAATTAATACAGGGTAGTTATAAAAGATTATCCCAACTTTGAAAGGCCATATTTACAAAACAAAACACTTACAACCCTGATTGATTAATCAATTCAAAGACTACTGCGTAAAGTTTCATTTTGAATAAAATAAGTTCATAAATGTTCAATGTGATCGCCACGAGAAGCCCGAATTTATCTATTTGGTAATCAAATTCATCCCACACTCTGTGCAGCTTGTCCGGTGGTAGAGTTTGGATGGCTGCATTATTCTAGTTTTGAGTTCGTCATTGTCGGCTAGCAGAGAGGCAATCGCATCAGGCGGCACCGTAAGGGGTCAGCATAAGGAGAAATTTACCACAATGCCTTTCCGTTATCAGAGGTGGAAAACTCACTTGATTTTGTATGTACTTCTACAGAAAATAATCGTAGGGGTTTAGATTCGGGTTCTTGCGGCGAAACGCACGTTGAACAATTCAGTTTTAGCAAACTCGACAACTAACACAAAGTGCCTTCTACTATGCGGTTGCCATCTTTACGCAAACTTAGAACAAAACAAATTCTCATTTTCGTGATGAAGGTGCTCCTAGCGACATCTCTCAGCATCCAAATAAAACTTTAGAACTTCCTCTTTACAATGATTTGTGGAATGATGCTCTAAGTTATTTGGTTGCAGAGAAATAGCCTTGCAAAGTTGGGAGATTCTTTTGTAATCAATTTGTACTTACGGTGACATAAAGTCAGTAAGTAAGCTACAAATGGATATAAATGAAACAAATAAGAGTATTTGAACTTTCGCACGTATATGAGGAGTTTGGTCGCTTCCTGTCGAACGACATTACATGAGAATGTTACAGTAGAGTCGGCATTTATAGTTTACTCTCAGTGTCGGAATGTGGTAAGCAATATGCCCTAATGATCCAAGAAGAAAGCTGTCAAAAGTCACCGTCTGGTTCAGACAACAGTCCAAAGAATTTCATGCTACTGGTTTTGAGGGGCTTGTGAAACGATGGGACAAGTGTCTCATTGTACAGGGGATTATGCGGAGAAATAAAAGTGGTTTTCAAGTCAATCCTCTTATTCGTTTCATTTCTGTATCCGTTTGTAACTTACTGACTTCCCGTTCATTTGAGGCCTTGTTTTGGCCCTTATTCTGAAACTTGGCTGAACTCGTAAACAGGGAAAGGGTTAATGATAAAAAAGAAAATATGAAAGCTAAAACACATGGGTCTTTTTTCTTCACAATGTCTTAATGCTGAAATTTAAATTTATAATATGATTTAGGAACACCAAATTAGATCCTAAATGCTCTGTTGAACTTGAGGAGGACTCTGTTGATTTTCATGTAAGTCTATGAGATATACATAAGCCGACAAAGACATTAAGAGAAGAAATAGAGAACGACCTTCTACTTGTCCATAATGAAGTTTATTCAATCTTGAATAATTGAATACACTTCATGTGGACAAGTGGAAAGTTGTTCCCTATTGCTTCTCTTATGTAAGTATTCAGTTTTCGCTACATTTGTTGATGACCAAGACATTCTCAGTGTAGGAGAAGCAGGATAAAAGTAATTATTTTGATTTTGTTTTTTAGATTCTATTGTAGGTGTAGCAGTAGTAGATTAATCCCCTCTACCAAAGGAATTTTTTATCATAGCATTCCCTTTATCCAGGGATCTGTGGTTCTCCCCCCGTCGTCTCATTTGCTGACATTTTAATTAATACGGGGAAGCTGCGACTCGTTTTCATAGCTCCGGGGGCTTCAGAAAAGTTTAAAAAAAAAGTTTAGATAAAAGATATTAAAAAAAAAAACAAAGAGAGGGAGAGGAGCTGTTAGAGCATTCCTCCTCATCCTGCTTTGGGTTCTTTCCTCATGTCATCGTTAATTCCATCTAATGACTGGGGGATCAAAATGAACCCAGGAATCTGAATTTAATGCCTTCCGTCTTACCATCCCCAATTCAATTTTTGTGTTTGTTTTAAAAAGGAATTTAGTTTTGAAATTGATGTGAAAGATGAGTTAATGGGAGTCGATGGTTCACTTCCCGACCCCAGGAATAAGGAATGAATTTAATAAAACATTTGTTTGCGAATCAAGTTTTATGAATTTTTCTCATCCTGGAAGACTCCCGGAGGAAATAAGATTTGAGGAGATCCTTGGAGGATAGGAAATCTGTTTATGTTTTATGTATGATTTTTTTAAATGTTATAAAAAATATAAAAGGAATTTAAAAAATATTTGTCTTATTTGTGTTCATTACATTAGAACGAATTAGAAGTTGTTCTTTGATTGGTTTAAACTTAGTAGACAGCTAATTAAATAATAAAACTCCTACATTCTTGTATAAATTGGTTTTCTTAGTATTTAGAGATTTAACAGAAACGCCCTATGCGTGAATTCTCCTTTTAAAAAGGAAGGTTGCTAACAGCCTTCTTCACCTCGTCCCATATGTTGCTGAGATTTAGTAATTATGCACGCTATTCTAGCTAAAGATGTTCCATTTTGTGATTTTTCCGGGCATTGTGATATACTGTCTTGTTATAGAGCAATCTGCATGAATAAATAAACTTGGTCGGGAACATTGTTGACATATTGCTGTATTGTTAACGGACTGATGCATATGAGGAGCTATTCAGGGCTGCTGAACGCTTTTCAATGAAAGAATAAATGAATACATAAATACAGGGTGACAATTATTGAGATGAATGAAAAAAAAACCAAACTTGATAACTTTTGAACAGTTGCCGAGATTCAGTTAAATCTTGGCGGTTGAATGCAGGGCAAGTTGGGATTTTTTTGACCATGCGCGCTCGTATTGTTGTTGTTGTTCATTTTTCGTTGAAAAATTTAGAAAATGATCTCATACTTATTATCTAAAGTGACCCAATTTCGAAAAGATGTGGTTCATGCAGGACGGAGCACAACCCCAGAGGCGACGAACATGATACTCGTGGTCCCTGGTTCGAAACCTGGTCGCGGAACTTTTCCTTCCGTTTTTTCATAAATATCTTTAGCTTATTAAATAAATGTATTTCATTACTTTCAAATTCGCAATAATTAAATAAATAGAGCATTTGAAGCCCTGGAAGAGCACTTTGGAGAGCGCATTCTGGTTTTGGGGTACCCAGAGGCCACTGGAATGAATGGCAATCTGAAATACAGAACAAAGGATGAGTTTTAGATCAATGGTTTACACTATTAATAATGGAAAGACAAGTAGTGACATTTGATTTTTAGTTAATATCTTATTCGACTTCCGGGGCTGAAATTAAGTCAGTCACCCTTCTTATTATTTTCTATAAGGTTCCGATACACTGCTTCTGGTGTTTGGATCCATTCTTGCTGCAAGAAACTAGCCATGTTGTTAGCAGTTGATAATAATGAATGCTATTCAGTGGAAATGCATATAGATTTCAGATCAAAACGAGTAAATAAAAATAATCGTAGCAGTAATGAATAAGAAAATGTATTAGCAAATAAATTTGAAACTATTAGATAAGTATAATTTATGTTAGAAAAATGCCAGAAAAGGGTAACTTAGTTAGATTCTTGTTTTCGTTCAATTTTTCTTGAACAGGTAAAATTTAAAGGAGCAAGACGAACAACGTTGGAGATTGGCTTATTCAACGTTGGGTTTTTGAGGGAGACTCAGAGTTGAAGAGACTGTCCCTACTGATAGATAGTCTTTATACTCTATCCATTGAAAGCTTGAATGGGCGTGTCCAATTAAATTTCTATTTTCAATTGTTTGGCATTGTTAATTTTATTTTACAACAATGCCTAAACAACTGAAAGCTGAAATTTAACTGGACACAGTATAGATAGCTTGTCCCATCCATAGTCATATTAAAGAGTAGTATTAGTTCTAATAATTTTGGATTAATCTTCTTACAAACACGAACGGCGCAATCATCCACTCACTATCCGCCATGTTTTCGTAACTTGATTTAATATCTCTACCGGAAATGATTCCCGTTTCCTATGACTTGACTCGTTAAGCTGAATTTGGCGCTGTTAGATGAGTCGAGGGTTCGTAAACACTTAAAGATGGGCCATACAACTTATCTACGGAGTACTGTATTCTTATAATCGAGCCAGAGAGCTATAACTTAATAAAATGAGTAAATTGCTGTGAGTGTTACCAGCTGTATGGTGCAACATGTTTCCAATCATCAAGGTTTCATTAACGGTTGTCCTTGTTCCAAGAAGGCATGCTTTCATATTTATGATGGAGTAGGTGTTCCTTACCATGTGGTATTAGGTTTTACGATTCTGGAGGGTCTACATGTAGACGTTTACCCGCTTTCACAAAGTTTATTCGTATTAGACCTTAGAAACATTCTAATTGATCTTAATAGAAGAGTGACCGCTTGGAAAGTGCTTAATCTAGTTTAAAACACTCGTTGGAAGTTACTCAAACCGACATGATATCTTTTGGATACAGGCCTACTACATTTGCTGCATTTACATGGAATATTCTTCTTAAATTGGCTGGTTAGTGGATATCGAACGTATTAGTGTCCAGTAATTTGTCACTCTTGTCAGCAGCCTATATACTTGTACTGTCTCTTGTCAAACTGTTTTCCCCTCCAATTTTTCATCATTTGTTTTCTGTAAAACTGTACACTGATCCTTGCTCCTGTTTCATTTTTATTTCATAAAAATTATCGCTACATTTGTCTCCATTAAATGCCTATTTCAGTGAATTAATGAGAATATAATTAGGATAGAATATCGCTTAATTATATTTAAGCGCAGCATTCGTTTTCGGTGAAACGTTGCAGACGATTGGCGGGGTTTTGAAAACGAAGCAGACGAAGAAGTTTAAATGGAAGGAGTTGTTTTTGTGTTGTTGAAAAGTTATTTTATTTTTTAAAGAAATAGACTAATTTTGTAGAAGCCTAGGTAACGGTCGATTAGGGTTAACGGCATCCATCGACACACGAAGCTATGGCGCTGGTGTGTAATGACAGGCTGAGCGAGACAGTGGAACCCATTGATTAAGTGACGTCATTTCCGTTCGGTGGGCGTGTTTTAATGGATTGGAAAAGAAAGTTAAAGTGAAGAAGGAGGTTCGAAGGGGGGGATGAGGAATTAAATGAAAGTAGAACTTTTCAATGGGTGGTGCGGAAATGAAGGAAAGCCTTTTCGATGCGCTTCGTTATTAATAGTCTGTTGTAAGGTTTGCGTGTGGGAAGGGGGACGCTCTAAGGTTCATTGGAATTGACAAATTGTCATCTGTTTCGATTAAGGAAGTTCGGTTCTGGTTTTTAGTTTTTTATTTTTATTTTTTTTCTTGAGGCCGAGGATTCTGAACTTTTTCTTTTTCCTCCCCACACCCACAGCATTCGTTTGCAGTTCCATACGCTCGTTTCGCCATAAGGTAGAAGTTATCATCAAATAATGAAGAGTTGCATTTGTTATTCGTGTGAGGCAACGGGAAAACATTTTAAATCTAAACAGTTGTACGAACATGAAGGAAGGGACGAAAATACTGAATTATTACGAAGTAAACAGTTTATGAATTCCAGAGTATAGAAAGTTACTTTTGGACCTTATAATTCACTATACTATATATGAAATATAGACTGAATGGATATCTGCCTAATAGCTTGTCGGACTTCTATACACACGCCGTCCATTAGAAATTGAAGTCAAGAGTAGCGCTGGAGACGGCCAAACCGCGCTTGTCAGAAAGCAATGTCACGTTTTGCTCAATTGCATCCCATTGAGAATCATTACAGAATCCACGACCTTGTCGGTCCCTGGATGTTCCTGATTTTAAACGTTTATTAAACAAAAAAAGTTAAAAATCGATTTTTTCTTAACCTCCAGACATAAACAGGGTGTTTTTGAATTGAGTACAGATTTTTTGGGAGATGATAGAAGAGGTCCTTAGAAGTATTTTTTGTCATATGAAAAAGGGGTCCCCGCAGCTCCTTTACTTACAATACTGCATTGAACAATCAAATGACACCGGGACGCAGTGTGCGTTGGTAGGCCTAGATTATTTTATTTTTAACAATTAACACAAGCAATCTACTGTAATAACTTTTAAAGTAATTTCAAGGTGCACGTGCTTGTTTGTTGAAAAGTCTTAGGACAAACTTCGTCAAGGAGATTCCATGGTATCCAACCCCTTTGTAAAATACGATTAGTCCTTATGTAAATGGCGGTCATTTCGAACAATTACTGTAAAAGTCATACAGTAGATTGCCTGTGTTAATTGTTAAAAATAAAATAATCTAGGCCTACCAACGCACACTGCGTCCCGGTGTCATTTGATTATTCAATGCAGTATTGTAAGTAAACGGAATTGCGGGGACCCCATGTTCATATGACAAAAAATACTTCTAAGGACCTCTTCTATCATCTCCCAAAAAATCTGTACTCAATTCAAAAACAACCTGTATATCGACTTAAGCGTGTTTCCCACATGCGTAAAAACAACAACAGAAACCACAAAGCAGAAAAATTTTATGACGTCAAGCGTGGTTCCCACTGACAGAAAACAAGAGAGCAGAAACCAGGGCGTATTTTTTTCTGCCTTTTTACTTTCTGCTCCTGCAGGTGTCCCACATGCCAGAAAATCAAAAGGATAAGATAGCAGAAGTCTTGCCCAACACAAATGCACTGTACCGAAGCCGTCGATCGATCTAAACGGTCGGCTTCGACTGCACACAGTACGTACACAGTTCGTTCATTCCTCATCAATCATCACATCGAATTTTAGCATTCAATTGTTGTTTATTCAATTTAATTTGATTAATTAATTAATAAATATATATTTCGCACCTCTTCTATTAGCGCTTCTACATCAATTTTCTTTCTCGGCCTCTTCACCTTTGTGAGCTGAGTGTCCGACATTTTTATTTTGTGAGAGAGAGAAAGAGAGGACGTCACTGTGACGTCACTGTGACGTCACTACAGAGATCGTTTTCTATTGGCTGAGCAATCGTTTCTGCCCTGCTTGTGCCAAAAAAGTTGAACTCAACCCAACTCTAAAAAGCAGAAATTTTCAGTCGGGCAGAAGAGACGAAAACGGGAAGTGACATCATAAAATTTTTCTGCTTTGTGGTTTCTGCCGTTGTTTTTACGCATGTGGGAACCACGCTTCAGTTCCTACTTTCATCTTTCTGTCCGGCAGAAAACTCCTGATTTTTCGAGTTTGGTTGAGTCATAGACTACAAAGATAAAGATTTTCTGTCGGGATTTTATGAAATTGTTTGTACTTATTCATTCTTCTAAATGTTGAAAATAATTAACAAGAAATTAATTCCCCTGAGGAGGGTATAGGTCCTATACTATAGGAAAATAGCAGAACCATGGGTTTAAATATTTTTTAATCAAGAATTGATTTTCTTGAATGTAATATTTAATTAATCCTTTATTAAAACATCCAAATAAAATAATTTATCAAGATCTGCTATTAAAAATTCCTTTTATTGATATTGCAAAAGGATGTGATCTGCGCCACTGTTGCCGGGATATTCTACGGCCACCTCGGGCTAGATGCTATGTCCGTGAATTGCATACCCTATGATAGGATTGCCTTCGAGAATCCTAACAACTGGGCAATGACCTACATCGCTTGCGTCATGATTAAAATCGCAGAGTTGTCCAGATGGTTGCCTGTTGGAAGAAGCACTCTGAAATGTCCCCCTATTTATTTTATGATTTTGGGGATGCCAATTACATCTTTATTATCCCATCCCTGTTTGTCGCAGTAAATTATTCGCATTTCTTGTTAATGGTCCTTCGTATTTGTACAAGATTCTCTCGTTTTGTCACTTCATACGAATCCTTGCAACTTCGCAACTGATCCGCGTTTTATTTCTGTCATGTTAGGGTATATTTTGATTGGCTGATTAAGAAATCGGCGTGACTACTCAATGAATCCAACGAGTTGGAAAAATCTGTACGTGAAATTTTCTACCTGCCATAGACCGGTTCAAATTGTGTTGATTTCTAATGAGCTGTAGCACACGACTTACCATCCGTCCGCTTCTCGTAGTTCCTCTTGAGCCAGATTATTTCCTTCAGAAAATCTGATTACGGAACCATTAAATTCTGGAATTTCTGCCTCAGACAATTTAATTATCTTAGACATGTAAACAATGCGTCATTGTTTGTCTTCGTGTCGAGCCACTGTCTATTTCCACTTTTGTGACCATCCAGCAGGTGGCAAACAGACGAGTGTAGCTCAAACGTCTCCCCTTTGTTGGGTCGTGAAAGGATTAGAGTTGTTTTCCTCCATCTTTACCTGTGAAAAGTTTAAGGTGTTGCAAACGGTGGCAGCCGATCGATGGCGGGCGATAATGAAATTCACATGGACGAGTCGAGAGCGCTTTATAGGAAGCGAAGCAAGTGTTAGAGCGCTTCCGATCGGCGTGTTTCTCACGTCGAGTATTGTATGCGATTTAATAGTTAATCCCTCCTCCGCCATCTTTTTTTCCATTCGATTGTGGCTTGTAAACATGGCACGACCTCTTGAGTTCTTTGTTGACCGAATGGGATTGCGTAGGTTGGGGATTGGATAGCGTGTGATGGATGGCGTTCTGGTTTCAGAATGAGGGATGGAAACTTTGGATTTTTCGCTCTATAGGCTGTTGTCAGAAAGGGCAAACGAAATCTGTTAGGTCCTAGTCCTGTCCTTTTTAAGTTCTTAAATAGTTGATAAGTACACGCTTGAATCAAGTGACCTCAACCTCTTTTGCATAAAATTGGATTTAAACAAATTAACATATGTTTGTAATTCACTGGCCCATTGTGTATGGCTAGAAAAGCTCCAGTAAGGAAGAGAAGGTCTTAGCTTGTATGAGGCACCTTCACCTAAACTCAATTTCGGGAGAAACAGAAACGGGTGAAGAGTAAAATACTAAGAAATAAATAAATGGAGAAAATTTTTTCGAAGAAATACATAAGGGAATATAATCAAGACATAATTGATACACAAACTGATTAACTAATGAAACCTAAATGACAAATTGCTAACTAATCAATACTAACCAGTGTCAACAAAGCAATAAACTGGTGATATACATATGAATATAGACGGTTGTTAAGGATCTATGGTAACAACTTACAGAGTACCGAATAAAGATGGAAAACCCCTTTCTCCACCATCGAGTGTGTTCAATCTGGTAGCCATGCATTGCCGTTACTGCCTACTTCGCAGTTTCCACCAAAGTATACTGCCTGCTTATTCCTTATACTGTGGTTTACACTGAGGAGGCTGGAACGAAGAACATCAAGATCAATTTGTAACCACTCCTGTTGACACGCTTGTTCTTTGTGCCATACAAACCAGGGATGTCACGATTTAGGGCTTAGAACGTTAATCCTATAGTACATGGCGTTGACTTTTGCCTTTGACTCAACTCTGTATAAAGTGAACTTGCCGTTGTAACTGTATCCCGCCATGATCATGAAATCCAAAGAACCCTTGGGCCGTAAAAAATGGTTCGGCTCTTGTTACATTCGCTTAAATAAGCATTCCTCAATAGTGTGACCACTTTTCATCCGCCAGATATCGTTCATACAGTTTATGACTGTTGGTCCGTCCCTTTTGAACATTTCGCAGCAACAACTTATGGATATGACTCTTGTGTCGCTTCTCCGGTTGTAAATCACGGTTTTTTCATAATGTTTCTCTGCAAAGGTGGCTAAATACTTTTGTTACCGACTGTACGTTGTATTGGTGTGTTGCAACTAGTTACGAGAGCCCGAACTTCAGGAGTACGGCTAGTGGATGGTCTGGGATTTGGCCTGCTTTTTACCTCAGGAATGGCGCCGCTTCTGATTTTGCCACTTGATATACCTTTCTTGGAAAGTACGAAGCCTCGCTTCTTGCATGCTTTCATAATTTCGGCATAGCTGAATTTGACGTCGAAAAGGGCTGTTATGTAGCCCTCCCAATATTGTGAATTGGCATAACTCAATGTTTTTAGCTCGTTGTTCGAATACTATTTTAATACCTGCCCTAATAATACCCCATACCCCATGTGATAGCTCACATGGAACGAACGCGCGCGCCACATTTAAATATGCTAATTATTACCAAGATCCCTAACAACCCTCTGTATATCGTTTGCTTTTTAATGTCTGGAAAGTTTTACGGAGGGGGGGGGGGGGAGGTTGACAAAGATCTGGCATGTATTTTTCCAAGAAATATTTGGTAAGGGTTTCTAGGTAAACCCCGTTTGTTGTAAAGCAGGGGTGACCAACCTGTGGCCCGTGGGCCGAATGCGGCCCACCAAAAGAATTTATGCGGCCCGCGAAATGAACTATTTACTGTAAAATTTATTAACGAGTAAGATTGTACGTGGTTAATGTTTCATAAAATATTTGAATGTGATTTGAATTACAAATGGTTGGCCCCCTGAAAACCTTCAGAAATTTATTTTGGCCCGAGACAAAAAAGGTTGGTCACCCCTGTTGTAAAGCATCCAGTGAGAGCTGCAGTTTATTCGAAGAGAAGTTCTTGTCTAATATCAGAGTATTCTTTTGAAAACATATAAAATGCATTTCCTACCTTCGTGTTAATTTACTGGGACTCAGACTGAAGGAGGAGAGGAGACGTTGTGTTGAATTCGCTTTTCCTTAACACGGTCGCTTTCCCCCTCTTTCTCTCGGGGATTTGTATGTTTGTATTCTGGGTTTGGCTGGTTTTCTTTCTTTCTTCTTCTGCTTCTTCCTTCTTTTTTATCAGATGGGAGAACTGCAGGCATCTTGACAAGGGGGATGATAAGCAGTGCTAATATGCTTGTCTCTGGGTGTAACAGATAGGAAGAGGGTGGGTTAGTGAGAAGAGGGGTAATGAAGGAAGTTGGAGGAGCGCGAGAGATAAGAGAATTTGAGATGATGACATTTTTGTGTTCTTTTGAGGAATTTTTTTTAAATTAACTTTAATTGCGCGGGTTTGTTTTTTAATTGTAAGTGTTAAAGGAGAAGTGGATTTAGGGAGAGAGGACGTGAGGTTGTAATTAAAAGTCGAGTTTATATATTATTATTATTATTATTATTATTATTATTATTATTAAATGAATCTAAATCCTTTTTTATTATTTTTTCAAGAAAGGCAACTAACTTTGTGTTCAATTATAAGTTGGCCGAATAAATTTAAATCGAAAATTTTTTGCTAGTGACTTGGGTGTTATTTTTCAGGATAATTTGTCGTTTTCTAAACATTTGGAATATCTTATTTCCCAAGTATATATGAGAATTGGAATTATCAAAAGACTCTCTAATTTTTTTACTGATATAAACACTTTTTTAACTTTTTTTAAAATTATCGTAATTCCAAAAATATTGTATTGTGTTTTGATATGGTTTTCCGGTGAATCACAGAATTTTCATTTTTTACAGCAAAAAATTTCTCAATTTTATAAATTTTTATTTCGAAAATTTGGACTGTGCGATCATCTTAATTATGATCTTTACAAAACTTTTAACCTTTCATTAATTATTAATACTTATTTAATTAATATTTTAATTAGAATTTTTAATGGACAAATCTGTGCTCCACGAACCCTAGAACTTTTGTGGGTTCGCATTCCCGGAAGCAGTAGAAAGAGCTCTACCTTTCTTCAAACTAGAAAGTGGAAAACAAAAATTTCTCATATTGATCCGGCTTTTAAGATTATTCAAGCTACTTGTAATTCTGATTCTAGTTCTATGAAAGACATTTTTATCGATTCCTGTGATTCACTTTTTAAAAGTTAGTTGGTTGATTGATTTGAACCTTGTAGGAGAAGGTTTTGCTCTTTGGGTTTTTATTAATTAATTTATATTATTATTATTATTATTATTAGTTCTTTATTTTCTTAATTTTTTGATCTGTTAGTTTTTTTTAATTTAATTTTTAATATGTGTTCGTCTTTATTATTTAATTATTATTTGTAATTCCTCATTACATGTTTTTCATTAACCCCGTTTTGGGCAGTTTGCCTGTTGGGGGACAACGTGGGGCTTTCCCCTCCAGAGGTTTACCCCACTTTGGCCCCGTGAAGTTGGCCCCTTCCACTTTCGCCCCTTCCACTTTGGCCCCATCCACTATCGCCCCTTCCACTTTCACCCCTTCCACACTCGCCCCCTGCAAAAATACTTTTAGGACCCACTTTCATAAAAAAAGACCCTGCAGAGAGGTTAACAAGTCAAATAGAAAACTAAGAATTCAGTTATTTAGAATACTTACCTAACCTAACCCACGAAATTCTCCTTTTAATTAAGAACGATTTAAATTAAAGCTTTCCTAAAATCTAAATTGTTTTAAAAGAAATAATAGGGTTTAGAAAATAAAAACGCAAACAATCTTTCAAAAATAAGAAAAAGATGATTTATTAACACATTTTCCCTAAACGTCTGTTATGTGTAACAAATGACTCGCTGCATCAATATATTCAATGAGGCTTTTTGTCCCATTGATGAATTGATTCCTAAGATTTTGATGTCTTGTTTCAATGGCTCTATACTTTTTCTTTTGCACTGGCGGATTTAATATAGTTGTTATTTTTAGTATAATTCGCATCATAATTATTACACAAAACATAAGTACATTAACAAATAATATACTATAAACATAAGTACATTAACACAGATCCAACTATTCAGTCAATAAATTAACAAAAAAAAAAACAATAATCGATGTAAAAAAAAAGTATATTTTATTGATATGGAAAATTATATTATTAATAAATGTTTTTATTTATTATTATAATTCTTACAGTAGAAAATTTCTGGCCATGCCTCGAAGATATTTTTATTGACCGATTAATCGATTTTTTAAAGATTAAATATTATCAATTTTATTAAGTATATCCACATATCAGATTTTATTGTGAACTGAAATAAAATTATTCAGATCCAACTAAAAAATTCAAATAAAAATTTTATTAAAAAAAACAATTTTAAAAGATCAATTATTCTGTCTTTTGATGTTGTTGATATTGTTTAACTTACAATCAATTAACAAAAAAAACCCAACAATAATCGATGTTAAAAAATTTTTAAATATTTTTTTAATAACCGAATTTTTTTTTAATAATAACAAAGGAAAACCTCTTGTCCACAAAAAGAACTTTAATTAGACATATACGTATTTCGAACCCTTTAGGTTCATTATTCAATGCACTCATATGGCATTGAATAATGAACCTAAAGGATTCAAAATACGTATATGTCTAATTAAAATTCTTTTTGTGGACAAGAGGTTTTCCTTTGTTATTATATCGCTTTCCACAGTTATTGAATGATTTTTTTAATATCAACCCCTTAAAATTCCCTTATATTCGATTAAATGTGGCCTGATTTCGATTATATGTGGTTCGACGAAGTGAGATTCGATCATGTGTAGGGTAACCGTTTGAAACCCTGGCTGTTGTATTCAAGTTACTTGCGTATAGCCTTAGCCTCTCTTCAGGGCCTCGATAAAATATATTGGCGATAAAATTACCATAAAATGGCGCCGGGGCGAAAGTGGAAAGGGGGAAAATTTGAGGGGCGAGAGTGGAGGGGGCGAAAGTGGAGGACACCCCTCCAGATTATTATTATTATTATTATTATTATTATTATTATTAAGTCCAATAATGTTTAACATTTTTTTTAAATGATCTACCTAATTATGTCCCTAATGCAGAATTTTATATGTATGCAGATAATACTGTTTTGCTAACTATGCATAAAAATGAAGAAAAAGTTTTAGGAGATAGGCAAAAAAATTTAGCTTTAACAATTAAATAGATAAAGAATAAACAATATGATAAGTTCTTGACGCAATTTTTTTTTTCATAAGATAGAGTGTATGGAGAACATAGAGGATTGGAAAGATAAATCCAAAAAGTTAAAAACATAAAATATTTAGGATTAGATATCGATGCCAATCTATGATGGCATATTCACATAAATAATTTGGTGTCAGAATTACGCAAAACCTTATATTTGATGTTTTTTGTTAAATTTTACTGTCCTCTAAAAGTTAGAAAATTATTATATCATACACACTTTGAATCAAGAGTACGCAACGGGGCTGTTGGTTTATCATTATGGAGCACAATTTTCAAAAGTGAAAGACTTGCAAGATAGGATTATAAAATGAATGGTTGCTGGAACACTTTTGGAATAAACAGCTTATTAAATACTTATAAAAAATTAGAAATACAAAAGCTTACAGATTTGATAGAATTTTTGATTATTATATAGTTAAAAGAGAAAACCAATATGGTTTAAGAAGACAATTAAATTATATAGTACAAAAATCTTTAACTTATATTGTGTAAGAGAAAAAGAGTATTACATCCCAAAGATTTTTAACAGACTCACAACATGAATATTAAGTTTAATAACATATAAAGTATTAAAAAATTGTTTATTAATTTGGAAAAATTATTTATGATATGAATTATCATTAAAATCATTATTATTGTAATTATTGTTATTATTTGTGAACTTTATTTGTATTTTGTATAAAGTTGAATTTGTTTTTGTGTTGTATTAATTTTTTTTGTTTTTGGTTATGAAACTTTTTGTCCCCATGATCCCATACAAGCCTTATAGCAGGCTTCGGGAATTGTTACATACACAATTTGTTGAATTTTAAAGAATTTTAAATAAAATAAAGTTATTATTAAAAAAAATATTTCTGTGATGAAATATTAGAATAAATTTATGTAGCTTGATTTGAGTTTGATATTTCTTGAGTTAACTTTAGAAATAAATTTATTTCTTAAAACAACATTCGTTAAAGGACCAATAGGCTATTGAAAGGGACATGGAATGTTTACTTTGGGTTAGACAGCCCTGCCTCTCGTAATCGATTGGAATTTTTGATGATATTCCACCCAAGCAGCTCTACGTTAAAAATAAAACTTCGAGGAAAAAATTCAGGAAAATAAATATTTTTAGAAGAAATATTTTTTCTTTCCTTCAACCAAGTGCACTTGACTTTTAACAAGGCCCACGAGCTGTTCGAGGTTTATATTTATTTATATACTTTTTTTTTCTCCTTTTCTTATTCGTGGGCCTTATCTGTGCCATTAATTTAACATACATCACGGCTAAGCTGAAATGAGAGGCGGGAGGCATTCGCATGTGACGTCAATGAAGGAAAGTGGTAGAAGCCACTATTTCATGCTGATGTCTACGAATTACTTAATTTGTTTTATAGCAGTGTACGTGTATAGAACAGTTGTTCTTAGCGCTTTGAAGGCACCCTCGAAATTCTCCCCTTGAAGGAGGGTCAATTGGGGTCACGACCTTACATCCATCAAAAACCTATTTGCTTATCGTGAGTCGAACCCCTGACCTTAAGGAAATCGCGTTCAACCTAAAAATTGCTATAAGCGTTTGCACGAAGTTCATTTGTTAGATTCATCGAGCATAAAAATAGATTCTTTTTTTTATGCTCGAAGGTTAGATTCGAGTAGGTAGAGTATGTGGCTTCACTTCTCAAGGATAATGGAACGGAGCTGTGGAAATTGAACGGAATTCTAACTAAGCAATTATACCTTACGCTTTCGCCTTCTTGTTTATTTGGCGGTCAAAAAAGCTTTCAATTTTTTTTTAACATAATGCTGTTATTGATATTATTTTAAAAAATGGAAGGGAAAAAAATTCTGTGTCCTGGATTAGAACTAGAAAGCAAGAAAGGCTTATATTTTTAGTTTATATTTTATATATAAAAATTGCTCTGAAAATGTGAAAACTCGTAGATCCCTATCCTCCGTTTTCTCCGACGAGTTCTACGCCACTGACGTCATTGACCGAGGCAGCTATTCTTCGAGCGTCCATTAAAATTTACATTATTATCATCCTTTATTTCCTTAAATAATTCTTTCCTGTGAATTAACCAAGGGTTCCAGACACAGAAACAAGAGACAGACAAAGGAGTAACAGTGCACCAGAGCAGTGGAAAGCTCGTACAACACTCTAGTTCGATGCCAGTGCCTTTTACGAGCAGTTTCTGCAATAAGCGAATATACAGGGTGTTTCCAATAAAGTGTAACAGTGGAATATCTGGAGAAATACACATCGGATCGAAAAAACAAAACACACGTGTTTAATATTTTTCAAAAAGCTATCTAATGATACAAACTCAATCCTCCACCCCCATCCCGCTTGTACACAACATTTAAGAAATGTTTTTTTCTTGATGTTTTTTCAATTAATCCAACTGTTCAGGAGATAAAGGCACTGGAAATGTGGAACTTTAAAGTTTTGAACCCAATTTTATAGATGAAGACAAAGAGATAGAGGGTGGATCTTAATACTAATTTTTGATGGTCTTTAAGAATCTGAAGTCAGAATTTCAAAAATCCAAAATTTTTTAATAATACATCACCAGAATTTATGATTGTGCATTAAAAATTTTTAGTTATTTGAAATTCTGATTTTGGGTTCTCAAAGACCATCAGAAAGTAGAATAGGAATGTTTTTAAAACCCACCATCTATCTCTTTGTCTTCATCGGTATAATTGGGTTCAAAACTTTAAAAGTTCCACAATTTCAGTGCCTCTATCTTCTAAACGGTTGGTCAACTGAAAAAAACACCAAGAATAAAATGTTTTTCAAATGTTGTCTACAATCTGAAAATATCATTATAATTAGATGTCTACAACCTATTTAAAATTTCATAGTTCCCCTCTCCCACCAAGGTGTGGGGGTTGAGTTTTGTATCATTGGATAGCTTTTTGAAATATATTAAACACGTGTTTTTTGTTTTTTTGATCCGATGTGTATTTCTCCAGATATTCCATTGTTACACTTTATTTGAAACACCTTGTATATAAGATAAAACTTTTGGAGTTTCATTAGAGAGTTTCCGGCCGTTAATTTTCCCTTACGTTCTATAATCCCGTTAGTGTTAAGAACCTTTAAGATAAGGTAAGGTTTGTTTCAAACAAGCTGGTTGCGGTATGCAAAACTCTTACATTACATTATAAATTGGTCACTTGATGAGGTCAAAGTTAAAATATCGATATCAATTAATTAATTATTGTATAATTGATCTTGACATATTGATATAAAAAATATAACAAATAATAAAAGCAAAAATGAGAGTAAAAAAATAATAAAAAATAGCATTCCAATGAAATTTTAATTAATTTCAATTAATAAAATTTATTATACAAGGTATCCGGTAATGAGTGTCTTCAATGCCTGTTGAAGCATTTGGTAAACTTCAGTTGCCGATTTTTCAAGCAGGAAGCAAAATTTTAAACACACTCTTTGTTCCTTTAAATCTGACATAACTATTTCGTAGGTGGCAAACGAATACAGTTGAGAACAACAACGAAAATTTGAGAGACGATAGCTAGGGTTATGACCGTAGTAAAATTCTCACCGTTTTTGTGATATTAAGGATTAATCATTTTTTCGAAAATGTTCACCGTGTTTCATTTTTTACGTTGCTGCGGCCACAAACCACATTCGTTTGTACTTATTTTTTTACTCTGGTGCCCGGCACGAAAGAAAAAGGAAACTGGCGCAGGCGTAAATGAAAAAAAAAACTTGTTCAAAATCAGAAATGAACAAGAAACGGGGCATTACTTAATCCTTTCGTGCCGGGCACTATACATACTTTTCAACAATTACCTCACCTAACTCACGCGCATCAGTTTATGAAAAAAATAATCGATAACTGAGGGGGGGGAAGTTAGAAATATGGAGGAAATTTTAAAGATGGTGTGTTTATCGAGCTCCTATCAAATAACCAATTGGACATTTGGTTCAGTTTGAACGAATCCATCATCCAGAAGAATTCAGAACTCGTTAATCGTAAAGGAGTTGTGTTCCATCGCGACAAAGTGAGACCACACGGAAGTTTGACCACCCTTCAAAATTTTTTGCAGGCTTGGGTGGGATATGTTGCTTTATCTCGCTACTCGCTTGACCTTGCGCCGTCAGACTTCCACTTGCTTCAAACCACCTTGAATGGTATGATCTTCAATTCACATGGGACTCTAATTTAGAGTTGTTTTTTTTTTCCTCAGTTATCTGATAAATTTTTCAGAAACCGAGGCGAGATAGTTGTTCAAGAGTATGTAGTAAAAATAAGTACAAACGAATGCGCTTTGTGGCCATAGCAATGTAAAAAATTAAGCACGGTGGAGATTTTCGAAAAAATGATAAAATCCTTAATATCACAAAACGGTGAGGTTTTACTAAGGCCATAACTTGATTTCTTTGGTGGGTCATAACCCCAGCTGTCATCCCTCAAATTTTCGTTCATTTATTACGGGACACCCTGTATAAAAGGTACATGTTAAAAGTTTATATTCAATATAATTTGTATCAAATTTATATTAATTAACGAAATACAATAATCCCTCTTTATCCGCGAGAGTTTGGTTCCAAAAACCCCCGCATATACTGAATTCGCAAATAACAGGACCAAAGCCTAATGAGAAAACGGGGGTTACGGGAATGTCAAATTGCGAGTCGACTGAAAGTTAAAGGCGATTATTACAACTTTGTGCCATAAAAATGGAATAATGGAAGTTGTCATCATAAAAATGACACAAACACAAGACGTGTTAAACCAAAAGGCAACTACAGCACCTGGCGAATTTAATTTACAAAATTCAAGGCTATTTAGCTACATGTTACACAAACAAATAATTTAAACAATGGAAAATTAATAAAGATAATCTATCTTCAAAAATGACCAAAAAAATGGAATACTTCCTTTCTACCGACAAAAAAATGGAATATTCCTGTAGAAACACTTTTTATGCAAATTGACCGGGCAAGTATAAGTTTCCATTTATGTTATTCCATTTGTGCTTCACAACATGGGCGGTTCTAGAGATTTGTCACCATCCGTTCGCAAACAAATTCTGCCATTACGAGAACATGGCCTTACCCAGAAACAAATAGCAAGTACAGCCAAGTGCTCGCAGTCAGCAGTTTCTAAGATATTGGTAAGACATGCTCAAGGATATGCAGTGAACATACAACGTCCAAACTGCGGAAGAAAAAGGAAAACCACCCCCAGAGATGAAAGATTTTTGCAGAAGATTGTTAGGAAAGCCCCATTTCAGCCTTCCAAGCACTTTCATCGACAGTGGCTGCGGTACGTGAACGTATCTTACCGGACGACATTCGACGTCTACATGATCTGAAGTTTTCATGCCGCATTCCAAAAACCAAGCCCCTCTTAACTCCGAAGCAGAGAAATAAGAGGTTGCAGTGGTGCAAACAGCACGTCGACTAGACTGTTGATGAGTGGCGAAGAGTGGTGTTCAGCGACGAGTCGCGATTTGAATTAGTTTTTGATGATAAAGGTTGTCGAGTTTGGCACCGTGAGAATGAGGCACATGAACCGCGACATCTGAAGAAAAGTGTTAAATTCCCATCCTCTGTTATGGTGTGGGCATGCATGTTAACATATGGCACTGGACGCTTGGGGTTCATCAACAGTTCCATCAATACAGCTGTTTACTAAGATTTTCTAGATGCTCTCCACTTGAAGACCTACCAGTGGATGATGAAGACATAATTTTCCAGATGATCTTGCACCTCCTCATGCTGCCAAGTCACCCAGCAAGTGGCTAGAAGACCATCATATCCCAGTTCTCTCATGGCCGTCGAACTCATCCGATCTCAACCCCATTGAGAATCTTTGGAGAAATGTGAAACAACGTCTATACCTCGAGAAACCAGCAAGCATAGCAGATTTGAAAGTGAAACTGAAGTCAATTTGGGCTGAAGTTACTCAGGAGGAATTTGGTAAGCTCATATCATCACTGCCGCAACGAATTCACGTTGTCATTATTGCAAAGGGATGGCCAACGAAACATTAAGCAGAAACGTAGTTGTAAACAATAAACTTCACCTAGTTTGAAATGTTTATTTGTGTAAGTTTGTTTATTTATTTATCCATTTACTTGTCGGTAGAAAGGAAGTATTCCATTTTTTTGTCATTTTTGAAGATTATTTGCCAGGTGCTGTAGTTGCATTTTGGTTTAACACGTTTTGTGTTTGTGTTGCATTTTTATAACAACAACTTCCACTATTCCATTTTTATGGCACAAAGTTGTATTTATCTTTATCATGATGGCATCTTCATTCTTCTTTATCGTGGGAACAGTAGATCCGTTTACTCCAAATATTCGGCCGACATCAGTATTGTCTAGAACTTTCAACTTATTTTCAAACCAATAAAGTTTTCTTGTTCGTTTTTCACGAAATGGATTGTTGCTCCTTTTCTTTTTCGAAACCAAGATGATGAGCTCTGCCAATGATGCGTGTTGCAAACAGAAGGTTCGTTAAATGCCCCTGATACTGTATATTTGCATTGAATACATTTTTTCACTTGAACAGAAGGGAATTTTCCCTAAAATATAGGAATCGAAAGGGGGACCCCGATGAAAGCAGATCAGGAATGAAAACATCTGTACATTTCAACCTTGATAGTTTGAAATTTTATTTTACTTAACTTCGATAAATCGAAGCATTTTTCTCTTCCCTTGAGATTCGATTTGTCGAGATTCTTCTGTACATTTAATTTGTTCGAAGTCGTTCACGCTTTTCTTCACAAATCTCTCAGTAAGAAGAAAATACTTCTTCAGCTGTTTCTTTGGATCTTGAAATGTCCGGATCTACTTTTTCAAACTGTGTCAAATTGCTAACTCAATTACTAAAATGCTAGAGCCCTCTCCTTTGCTGTGAACTCAATCACTTCATCAGCTCCGACTTTTGGAGCTTCTAACGCCATGAGATCAGCATTACTTAATTCTTATTCATGCTTTTCAGTCAGTCCCCCCACATCCTGTTCATTCACTTCTAATTGCGATAATTAAAACCAATGGCTTTTTGGACTCGAGCTTCCTAACTTACTTTCTCGTCCCTGATTGGCTGAATATCATTAGCGTACTTTACAACCAATAGCAATAAGGTTGTCGGAAATTTTTACAAATATCGCATTCTTTAACATGAAAGGATGACATAATCTTGGGTCTTCCAGTCTTGGGTCTTACACTTATCCACTTAATCCACACCGGGATGACGTTTTGAACGGATGATTTGAGAGTGTTTAGCAGGGTTGACAGCTCTCTAGAGCGTCTGGACTTTTGCCTGCAATGTGGCATCCAACAATTGTACCCCTCTAGAAGTCCGAAAGCTGCTTTCTTTGAGCCATTTTTACAGCACGCAAGCGTTCTATGTTTTGTAGTGTGGGGATGAACGACAACATATAAATTGCATTTTTATGTAAAATAGGGATGTCCTATGACTGTTGACAAGATAGTGTATGGTAAATACTCTTACCGGATACTCTTACCGGAAGCATTTGATTTCTTTTCAATGAAAGCTCAGCGCTAATAATGTTGACAGTGTGACAAGCATAGTTTATCAGTAGTATTAGTTGTTTATCTATTTTATTTTCCGCCCTAAGGTTTGCTTTTAAACAATGAATTTTATTCAAGTTGTTATTAAGCCAGTACAATTTGTTACAATTATTTGCTCAATAATGCAATGTGCATGTGGATTTGTCTAGAGGACATCCTTGTGGTTGCCTAAGGATAGGGAATGAAAATGAAACAAAAAGTGTTGTAACTTTTAAACCAAAACTGCTACTTCAAATCTGTTTACAGGAATGAAATAGTCAGAAAATGCTGATGTTATTTGATATATCACACGACCCCCTTTCCATTTAAAAAAATTGACTTAGATTCAAGATGGCCGATTTTACGAACAGTTCACCACGTGATTGTGGGAGATTGGTTGGTCCGATTTGGATGATTTTTTTTTTGTTTTGTTTGTTTTTTTATGCTGAACAAGTTTGCAATTGGGTTTTTGAGATAAATTTTGAATGTGTCCTAATTTGCATATTTGGGATGATGAAAAGTGCACCATGGGATAGGCCACCCACAACTTCCTATTCATTGGATTCATCAAAATTGACATATCTGCTTCGGTTCAAAAAATAAAAGGGGGGGACAGACTTATGGACCACCCTGTATATCGTACCGGATATATCGGCATCGTGACAACGATATTACGATACGATATGCGACATTTTTTAATATTTATGCTATAAACTACATTGACACGTCAAAAATTATTACAGAATGAAATATCGTGGTTTGCGTATTTTTGTTATTATTGTCACGATTTGCTTTAATTGATTTTCTGAACATATTAAATATTATTTTATAACTCAAACATCATTTATTTCAATGAGGACGAATTACATCAGCGCAACGGAACGAAATGTACATGATTAAGCTAAAGCCAAAGCCTTAGGCTGAATGTAACAGTTCAGTAGTGATTCCGTCAGCCGGAAATACGATAAAGTTTACGCATTTTAGCTTTGATCATGCATTTCTTGCTTTGTTTATTATATGTACTGGTACTGTAACTGTACTTTAAAATAGTCAATATCCGATACTAGGTCGACCGTATCGTGATATATCGGTCAATTTAAATTTTCGATATATATCGAAATATCGCGGTTGCGTATCGAACGAAATATTACCAATTAGAATTAGGTGGCAAGGTGATCAGTTTTGGAGGAGGGGGATGACTGATTTTCACCACCAAGAAAAACCATCACGTGTCTTCACTTAATTCACAATCCTTATCTTCCTTAGCTAACAAATGGCAAAGAGAGAAATGCATTGATTAATGGATAGGCCATTTTTAGATGGAATTGAATAGATAAAAATGTGGTCCCCTCGTTAGTTGTGACCATTTGAACCGGAAATAGTTCACCGAGTTTTTCCACCAACGTACTCTGCGGAATTTGTCGAATGGGGAAACCGGAAGTTGAGAATTCGGAATCGTTCGAACGTTAGAGCACCATTTGTGAAAACATAAGTATCTAGGGGTCCTAATAATACAAATTTTGATTTATGTTACATTCCTATTAAAGAATAATATTTTGTTGATAAAATGAGAAATTGATCTTTTTTGTGTAGTTTAATTAAAAAGGAAGAAGGTTAAATGTTAATTGAAATGTGTTATCTTTCCTTTAAATAAACGAGTTTGTAGTTAATTAGTAGCCCAGGAGCGTTCCGTTAAGTTTAATTATTGTTACTAGCAGCCGAGAGTTAATTAAAAGTTATTGGTGTAATTAAAAATTAAATTTTATTTTAACAGTTGAGAGAAGACGAGATTTGGCCGAGAGTTAAAATGGCTGGTGTTTGCTTATGAGTTGATTTTGAATTCTCATTTCTTAAGATATCATGAAAGAAAGACAGCAGGCGATTATTGATGATTTCAATAGAGGCCGCTTTAGAGTTGAAGTATCACGAGATATTGCGAGATTAAAACGCCAATTAACATGGCCGGCTTTCGACTGCATTTTGATTTGATTGTTATCTCTTTTTATGTTGGTTTTTTATTTCGATGTAAATTTGGAATGTGCAAGCGCAGGTGATGAAGGAAGAAGAAGGAAGAACAAAAGCGGATTGGGTTTGAGTTGTAAATTTTGATTGCTCATGGTGATAGGGGGCAATCGAGGCGGCTCGTGCGGCCAGTGTAATGGAGGTTCCTTCTCGTCTGTTGTTGCGTAACTCGTTACCTTTAGCGCCTTGTCGCCTGATTTGTGGGCCGGTTGCGCAACTGTCAAAAGTGGTGGCTTCCCTTCGCCGGGGTCCAAATAGCGCTTGTTAATATTCGTCACAAACGCTCGCCAATGAGAGATTTCCTCGTTCTCGTTTCATGTTGGGATGGGAAGAGGAGATTGCGAGGGAGGGGGTTGTTGAAGATTCATCATCAAGTCGATTTCCGCGTGGCCCGGGCGGGCTTCCTTATCAAAATAAATGGCGGAGATGGGGGGCGCTATTTACACGCTGAATGTTTTGGATGACGTCACTGAGAGATATCCTGGCGGAGGGTTTTGATGGGTTAGGCAAAAATAACGCGGCAGTCGTGATGTCATCAAGGACGAATTATCTGTGAGGAAGTTGTTTTAAAGTGCAGTAGCTCTAATTCGGGATCTCTTGAAATGTGTAATGTTACGCAAAATATGAGAGGTCAGAAGTCGAGTTCGAACTCAATTATCACGACCATTATTATTGGAATGATTATTAGAGCAGATGACCTCGGGTTGTCGCTATACTAAGAAAGTCAGATCTGTTTCCAAAGTTTTGACCCCCTTAGTTCACAACCCCAGCCCCTATGGTTCCACTATATTTATCGCGACGACCAATCGGTGGAAATTTGGCGCGGCCATCAATTCATTAAATCCCATCGCGCTACTAGGTAATGTTCGTTAATGAATTCATAAATTTCCCTCGTGTTGATGAATTGGGGCGGGTTCGTTGCCAAATACCCTCTGATTAAAAGCACTTTTCAGATTGTTACGGCCTTTCCATTATATTTTATTGTTAATAATACTAATAACAACAATAGCAACAAAGGCATTGACGTTGTCGCCGTTCCTTTTCGCTTCATTCGGCGAGCACGACGGACGTGATAAGGGCGATTGGGGCGAAGCTGAGTTATTGGGAGGAGACATTAATTGAAACAAATCCCATAAACAAAAGACAAATGGTTCAATGTTGGATGGTGCACCTTTTCGTTAATCTTAAGCAAAGTAGTCGTCTGACTCAACTAGTAGTCCAGGGTCGTTATTGGGAACCGATTCTGTTTTGGTTCGTCTTTAAAACTTTTATTTAGTTTAGAACGAGAGTTTTCAGTTTTATCTCTTCGTCGTTGTTTGCCATCCCTAATGAAGTAATGGTTTGAATAGCCCAATCCGTAAAAATTGAGGTGAAAACGTTGCTGGTTCCCTTTTAACCCCCATTAACCCTCCCAGAAGTGATGCGATCGCAATAACAATAAACCCGCCATTAGCGGGCACGTTCTGCTTCTCGCTATCCGAACGCTCGATTTAGAAAATTTTAATCCTAAAGTTGACACTTTTTTGTTTTCTAAACATCCAGAACCTGAAGTCGCCAAGCGAGCTATCCATGACGTTTCGAGTTTTCCCGCCTACGTGCGTGCAAATGACGCCGGGGCATTTTCGTTCATTTTGGGTGTCAACGGGTTAGCGCCTCCTTCCACGCTCGAGCAATCGCGTAATTAATCATCCGAGGCATTGGCAAAAGGGACGAACACCCCCCCCCCCCCACCCTTTTCCAACAACTCCCCAATTGGACGTCCCTTTGATGGAGAAGCGAATTTAACGGTTTTCTACGTCCCCGCTTGAAAATGGCCGCCGGCCTTCGGGAAGCCGAGCTCCGTTTAATTATACGTTCGCAGACGATCAACTCTCCGGCGTTTTACACTTGGTAATAGCCGACTAGGCATGTGAAAGTCCACGGTTTGAAACCTGTTAAGGAGTAAAGGTTGCTTTTTTTTTTCTTTTTAAAAGGGCATAGTATCATATAATTTGAACCATTAAACACTTCCTTTTTACTTTTTATAACCAGTAGGAATGCGAGATTAGAATGATGCATAGATGTCGGCTGCGAATTTGTATTGAAAATGCGGGGCATATCCAAAAAGTATCTTGCAATTGTCTATTAAAAAAAAACAACTTATTTTACTGTCATTAAGGGACTTTGCCTTATTGTTCCCTGGACTGAGAGGCAGGGTTTCCACCAGTTCAACTACAACTCCTGGCAAGAAATATCGGATATTTATTTCTAGTTCAGCTAAATTCATACAAAAGCTTAAATTTCCTCCAAATTAATGGACGCATCCAAAAGGGACGAGGCATATATTAAAGAAAACGCTTTGATCTATAAATACGATTTACTGTTAAAAATTGAAAAAAAAAAGATTCTTTGAAATATGCAAATAAATACGGACGTGTTGGAAAAAAGAATGGGATAGTCTGATTGGTTGGAAAAAAATACGCGATATATTCAGTGAGTAACATCCAAATCATACATTTTGTTTGCGAATATGCAAAAGTTATTCAAAATATTTATTCTTTTATAACTGCTCACAATTATCGAGGTTAGTAGACGACAGAAAACTCTGCTAATTAGAGTATCATGGCTCCAGCTAAAGAACTGTCTACTGATGTGAAAACTCGAATTGTCCGCCTGCTAAAAGAAGGAAAAACTCAATTAGAAGTCGCAACTTTGTTGAGATGTTCCCAGAGCACGGTGTCACGTCTGTGGCACAAGT
Source organism: Rhysida immarginata (assembly GCA_023313115.1). Classification (NCBI taxonomy): domain Eukaryota; kingdom Metazoa; phylum Arthropoda; class Chilopoda; order Scolopendromorpha; family Scolopendridae; genus Rhysida; species Rhysida immarginata. The sequence goes on from JAHWFO010105724.1 coordinate 72,665, forward strand.
TTAACTCTCGTGGCAATGTGCAGAATTTGAAAAGATGTGGGCGACCGAGGAAGACAAGTGCATCCGAGGATAGAAAACTGATCCGGATTTGTAAACGAATGCGAAAATCAACATCCCGATTGATGAACCGAGAGTGGGAACAATGCGGCGTCAAGGTCTGTGGTCGGACTCTACGAAACCGTTTGAACGAGGCTGGGTTTTCATTCAAGAAAGCAAAGAAGAAACCGGTGCCTTCGAACGAGCATTGACGTAAACGCTTGCAATGGGCCAAAGATCATGCAAAGTGGACAGTGGACGATTGGAAACGAGTTGTTTTTAGTGACGAGTGTAGGATTTGCTTAGGGAACGGTGATAATAACGGCGTGTTGAACAAAAGGAGAACAATTCCATCCTGACTACTTAAGTTCCCGTGTAAAGTTTCCACAGGGTGTAATGATTTGGGGATGCGTGACGTTTGCAGGACCTGGAAAATTGTGCATTGTAAATGGCACTGTCAACAGTGCGACCTATATAGACATTTTGGATCAGTTTCTTCTGCCAACGTTGGAAGATTCGTTTGGTGATTCGGATGACTTTGCCTTTCAGGACGATAATGCACCGTGCCACCATTCTCAGGCTGTTGCCAAATACTGCGAGGATCATCGAATCCGACGGATGAAATGGCCAGATCAAAGTCCTGATGGAAATTTAATAGAAAATCTTTGGTGGGATTTAAAGAAAATGATTGATTTGTATAAACCAACCAACAAGTCCGAGCTGAAAGAAGCAATTCGTCAATGTTGGGGAAAAATCAGTGAACACCGATGCATAAACTTATATGAATCAATGCCTCGAAGAATTAAGGCAATAATCAAGTCAAAAGGCGGGGCTACCAAATATAAAAAACAGTTTTTGATAATATTTGACATGTTTATTTGGCATTATCCCATATTTATTTCCAAGCCAAAAGGCTATCCAATACTTTTTTCCACTGTGTTCATTATATTAATGTATATTTTCAATCAGAAAAGATGTTTTGTTTATACGCTTAATTACTCATTTATAGAATAAAGTGTTTTCTGTAATTTATGCTACTTTTGGATGTGTCCATTATTTTTGAGGAAATTTAAGCTTTTGTATAAATTTAGCTGAACTAGAAATAAATATCCGATATTTCTTGCCAGGAGTTGTATGTATAATTAAAGCACTTTTGTAACCCCTATATTCAAGAAAACAATGTCCACCAAGGGACTTCTTCAAAATCAATAATAGGTTTAAGTCTATGCTCAATGGCGGATGATGAATTTGTTCCCAGCCAGTTGATGAGGTTCTTGAGATTTGGCCCCAGCGTGTGCAAGGCATTGTGAAATTCAAGAAACGGATGCCAAGGCGCATTTCACATTTTATCAATGTCAACTAAGTCAACTAACTACACGCAAATAATGAGTGTCAATAAAAATCGATCGTCTCAAAATGGCGTATGTGGCTTGCCAAGGGATAAAAGACTTAGCAGTCGTGACTGCATCACTGCAGCGGCAATATCTGCGACTGAAATTTAGTTCTGGATATGCCTCTTATATTGTGGGATTGTAGAAGAATTATTGGCAAATATGGAATGACCTCTTATCATAATGACATGTATCATAACATGTCTGAAGATCAAAGATTGTGGAAAAACTCCAGCCAAAGTTCACAAAGTGCTTTGTGTGATGTTTGTGGTGATCTCGAGTGATACAATTTCAAAAATGTCACCATACACTAGCAAACTAAAATAAACACACATCCTGATGCCGCAAGAGTTCAACTACAAATTGCGTAGAATTTGTTAGGATTGCATCATCCATGTACCATTGCTGTCAACGTGCGCATTACTTTTGAAATGACCCTTGTAAAATTTGAAGAAACATTATAGATCAGTATACACTCACAGCAATATGCGGTTAATATGACCCGCTTGTGAGAGTCCTATGATTCTTCCAATATGACCCATTTAAGAGAGTCTTTGGACACAGATGTCAGGAAGAGTTGTTTGACCCGAATTTCCGAGTCGCCATTCTCGGGTCAATTGACTCGACTGTACAAGACTTAAGACTCATTAACGGAATATTTACTATACGCGTATATACCTATTTGCACATTTTTACATACATATTTATATACTTTCACAGCTGCTTACACATTTATATAGTCATATTTACACAAATACACAATATACACAAGTTTACACACGGGTATATACCTATTCACAAAGTTTACATCGACTATACACATATTTACACAAGTTTACACTCTTGTACACATCTAATTAGAATACTTACACAACTTTACACACATTTAAACACACGCATACACAAATTTCCACACAGGTTTATACATGTTTACGCTTATGTACACCTCTGTGCAGCTTATGTACACAAGTTTACATATTTACAAAGCTTACACACATTTATACATATATGTGCACAAATTTACACACGTGTATAGACAATTTACGCATCTGTACAGCTTATTTACATAAGCTTACACAAATATGTACATAAATTTGCATACTTATATACACGATATATACACACGGGTATACACCTATTCACACAGGTTTACATACATCTATACACCTATTTACACAAGTTTACACTTTTGTACACATCTGTATACCATATTTACACATTAATATACACAGATACACAAATTTACACGCGTGTATACACCAATTTACACAGGCTTACACACTTGTTTACACAAATTTACACACGTTAATTTACACACATTAATATACAAATATTTACACAAGTTTATATTTGTATACCGACCTGTATTTGTATTTTATCATCTTTCTAGTCTAAATTCGCCAGCAGAAGATAGAACTCCAAGCTTGTAGGCAGTAAAAAGGATTTTAATGATTAATCTGTTGCTAAATTCTAAAATAACGATCGTCGTATTCGTAGCGTTGACAGCTCTTGAACGGTAGACAACAATAGGAAGAAAAACAACATCTTTTAAAAATTTTTAAACATGAATTTTTTTATAAAGTCATTTATTGATTTAACAATACAATCAACTTATGCAATAAATTCACCATCACCTAACAGAATTGATTTGCAAGATTCCTTTTACATTCCTTTGGGTAAGCAAAATGGAAACTATCACGTATTGCTGAAGAGGAAGGCTCATATTAGTATCCTTGGCAATCTGAAATTCAGAAAAAAGGATGCGTTTCAGATCAATGATTTACACTCCCTACAATAATGGAAAGGGAAACAGTGACATTTTATTTTAGTTAATATCATATTCGATCTCCGTGCTGAAATTAAGTCAGCCACCCTTCTTACTTTCTTTAAGGCTCCGATACACAGCTTCCGGTGTTTAGATCCATTCTTGCTGCGAGAAACTAGCCATGTCGTTAGCAGTCGATAATAATGAACGCTGTTCAGTGGAAATGCATTTCAGATCACAACGAGTAAATAAAAAATAATTGTAACCATAATGAATAAGAAAACGGGTTAGCAAATAAATTTGAAACTATTAAATAAGTACATAAATAAAAGCAATAATGTGGATAGTGTCAATAAATAATTTATAAATAAACTCTTTAACCACAACAGTATAATTACAAGAAAAATACAACCTGGAAGCACTTTTCGAAAGCCAAGCTTTCATTATTCAACAGCCGATGAGAACCTCGAGTAAAACTGAGAGAACTAACCTTTGAAAATTTTTCAAGGTATTATAAGGAAAAAGGCAACCAATCAGAAAAATAAGAACTATTTTCTCTGATTGGTTATCTGGTTCACCCAAGTAATTAATGGAGAATAACCAATGGGTCCTGAATCTAAGTTCAATAGCTGTTTTTTTATCAGTTTTTTGAATAGCTATACTTTCGAAAGCGTCCAAAAGGTTTTTTCGATTTATTGGCAAAATCAGCTTAACATTGTCTAAAGGAAAAACATGTCCGGTGTCTAAAGAATGCTTGGCCACAGACGATTGATTACTCCTTCCAAATTTTCTGTGGTCCATGTGCTCCTTGAACCTAGTTTTGATATTCCTGAAAGTCTGTCCTTTGTAAAGCATGGGGCAATTGGCACATCTGATTTCATAGATCCCTGGTTTCAATAATGGGGGGATTTTGTCCTTTGGATTGTGTAGTAGATTCCTGACCTGGTTTGGATTGCTAAATGCAAGAGAAATGTCACATGATTTAAAAACTGTACTAAGACCTCTAATTAAAGAATTATTGTAAGGTAAAGAAATCGATTTGCCCCTATTCTTAGTCCTGTTCAAGGTGGTGATGTCCATCATGAATTTTTTAAACTTCCTTTTCCTGACCAGATCTATGATGGTACGATTATTGTATCCGTTTTTGGCAGCAATTTCCTGGATGAGGGACAAAATCCCCCCATTATTGAAACCAGGGATCTATGAAATCAGATGTGCCAATTGCCCCATGCTTTACAAAGGACAGACTTTCAGGAATATCAAAACTAGGTTCAAGGAGCACATGGACCACAGAAAATTTGGAAGGAGTAATCAATCGTCTGTGGCCAAGCATTCTTTAGACACCGGACATGTTTTTCCTTTAGATAATGTTAAGCTGATTATGCCAATAAATCGTAAAAACCTTTTGGACGCTTTCGAAAGTATAACTATTCAAAAAACTGATAAAAAACAGCTATTGAACTTAGATTCAGGACCCATTGGTTATTCTCCATTAATTACTTGGGTGAACCAGATAACCAATCAGAGAAAATAGTTCTTATTTTTCTGATTGGTTGCCTTTTTCCTTATAATACCTTGAAAAATTTTCAAAGGTTAGTTCTCTCAGTTTTACTCGAGGTTCTCATCGGCTGTTGAATAATGAAAGCTTGGCTTTCGAAAAGTGCTTCCAGGTTGTATTTTTCTTGTAATTATACTGTTGTGGTTAAAGAGTTTATTTATAAATTATTTATTAAATAAGTATAATTTACATGAGAAAAAAGTGTAACTTACTTAGATTCCTGTTTTCGTTCAATTTTTCTTGAACTGGTAAAATTTGAAGGAGCAGACGAACAAACAACGTTGGAGAATGGCTTATTCAATGTTGGGTTTTTGAGGAGCCTGTTCTCGCACTCAGAGTCGAAGAGACTATTCCTACTGATAGATAGTCTCTAGATAACTTGTCCCATCCTTAGTCATATTAAAGAGTAGTATTAGTTGTAATAATTTTGTATTAATCTTCTAACTAACACGAACGGCGAAATCGTCCAGTATCGCTATCCGCCATGTTTTCGTAACTTGATTTCGTATCTCTGCCGGAAATGATTCCCATTTCCTATGACTTGGCTCGTAAAGCTGTGTATGGCGCTGTTAGATGAGTCGGGGGTTCGTAAACACTTGAAGATGGATTGTACAACTTATCTACGAAGTACTGTATTCTTATAATCGAGTCAGAGAGCTATAACCTAATAAAATGAGTCCTACGATCTGGAAATTGCTGTGAGTGTACGAGGGGCGGTCATAAAGTCATTACAATCATAGACGAAAGATTTGTCAATCTGTCCTTAATGGACATAAAGGGGACTTGATGCTCATTGTTTGGTATGGCCAATGAGCGGACAGAATATTAAGATACGCCCATTTCCGATACATACGTAGGGTGCCGGCTCTGATAACCTAGAATATGCAACGTTCGTTCATTCGTTCTTCTTGAGACTCTAAAATATGAGTACGCCTGGCGGGTGCTGACTCCTTCGAGAATTCTACTTGGGCAGTGGAATGACCCGTCTGTGCTATGGCACCGATTCATCTGCAAACATATTCGTACGGCCCCTTCCTACTTTGTGGTGAGCGATTGCGTATTGTATACTTTAAGTGCGCTCTTCTCTGGGTCAATTAAAATTATCCTTCACCAATATAGAGTGTTTCTTCTATTCTTTATATATATTTAATCACAACAGAATGTGATCAGCACGGCAAATCTTTTAAAGGATCCCGTGTGACCGCTTCCATTGATTAATGGCCCGCGTTTATACGTGAGATAGGAAGAAGCAGGCGCCCATCAATTCTATCTTCAAGTGCCCTGTCCTTGCTGCAGAAATTATTTCGAATGGAGCCCTAATTCCACGTTATATAAATAGCTAATCGTTAAAAATGCTCGTTTCCACCTGTTCAGTTTTTCTTTCCTTCCTCAACTTTAGAAATGTCATCAGTCAAAAGCATCCACTCTGTTATTAGCTGAGGCGTTTATTATCACCCGCACACACAACACACTCACTATACATGCATTATATGTGAGCGTGATCGATAAATGGAGAAAACTATGCCATTTCCATTATCATTAGGATCGTCTGTTATTTATGTCTAAATTGCAGATACGTTGGTTATTTTTAAACCTTCAATGGCTAATTTAACTGTTGTTGTTATGCTTATTGGGGTCGTTAATTTTAAGTTTTTGCTTTCGATCTGTTTTCGAGGCTTAATTTATAGGCCTAAGCGTAAGTAAGGTTGATGGATGCTGATTACATCGATAAGCTGGTTCCGCTTGTGAAGAAGGAAGAAGAAGAAAACATTAGTACGCATACGTGGTTGATTGTTTCATTCAGCAGATTATTAATTGAAAGAAAGATTTTAGTGTGTTAGGCCTAATTGCTTCTCGCCTGCTTAGCTTTAATGAATTTTGGAACTGATCGATAAATTGACGTGGGTTTTTTTTGATGAAATTTTTAGCAGCCGATGATCTTTTTTTCTTTAAAGTTTATGGAAAAGGGTTTGACTGTTTGGTTTTGACTTCTGCTTTTGTGGTTGGCTTCGCGCTTGAATGACAGCTCAATCAATAGTAAAAGTGAATGCTCTGGGGCGTGGAGGCTATTTTCCCCCATCTTTTCATCCTTCTCCTTCTAAATATATAAATACACTTTACCGGCTTCATCTTTCGTTCCATCATTCATCTTGCATGCATGTTTGGTGGTAGGCTTTCAGAACCGTCTGTCGAAGAAACTTTTTTTTTTTTTTTTTTCCTTCCCTCGATGGAAACGAACGTCGAAGGCGCAAGATTTAACCAAGGTGAAGTTGCGGTTTCAGTTTTAACCCTAAACGTCACTCACCAAAATGGCTGCGGGTGACACGATGCCCGTTGGGTGAAACTGGAAATATCAACGCGGCAAGGTCGTGGGGCCTTGTAATAAATGTCACGTGCGGTTTTCTAAGCTAAATGGATGTTGGGAGATTAAGGGGATGGTTTTCTGGGTGGTTGTTTGGTGTTTGTGTTTTCTTGAAGACTGGCGTGGAGTTAATGTGCATCCGTGGTGAATTTTACAGGGAATTTTCTGGCTGATAAAGCTTCTCGTTACGTTTTGCAATGTCCTTGTCTTGGTTAACCATCGGTGATGTTTTAAAATGTCATGAGTGCTTTGTATTTAGTAAAGTGATGCAAAACTCTTATCGGAATTTCCGAGATACGCATATTTTGCAAGAAATGGTTTAGAATATAAGGATTCATTAAACTCATTCTTGGAGTCCTCCTTCAGCTACGGAAACTGTTTGGCCATTGACAAACTTGGAATTTTTCTTCGCTTTGCGACCATAACGCTAAAATTGTTGTCCAAGAAACATGACCAGCGTAAAATCGGACGGATATGATTGAGCCATATGAAAAAAAAAAGAAGTTATGTAAAAAATGTCGGACCCCAAGATGATCGCCCAAGTGGTATGAGGTGCGTTCATAAAGTTCATACAGTCACTCTGACAGAAGGGACAATGGGCCATGAAATTTGGTGATGGGATTAATCTTTTTCAACATAAGCACCACACAACTTCACACACTTCTTCCAACTATAGGTGACCTGATGGGAGACCATTCTTATTCCACCTCGTTGTCGTCATGAACACGCTTGCCACGCAGTGATTTCTTCATTTGGGGAAGAGGAAGAATTCACTGGGTGCCAGATCTGGTGAGTAAGGGGGGGGGGGGTAGGCAGAATTCCATAGCTCAAAGCAGCTACGTGTGTGACGCTTTGTCGTGGAGCAAACGAATGCCCTTGGTTAGTTTCCCGCGGTGTTGCGGATGGCCATTGTTTGGCTCTTTCCAGAGATTGTTTGGCTCTTTTGGGCGTAGTCGATCAGGAGAACACTTTGGCAATCCCCGATGACGCCTGCGGTCGGCCATCTTCATCACTTGCTTGGCCACATTCAGAACGTATGCGCCACTTTTCAACTGCTTCATATGCTATGGCATTGTCACTGTACACCTCGACCAGCTCCGCGTGGATTTCCTTGGAGTTCTTACCCTTCTGGTAAAATAAACGTATCATCGAGCGCAGAGGCTACGCCATTTTGGATGTGATGCTCCCACGGGGTCACATACTCTCGCAGCGCGCGTCCTCTGATTTTGCTTGCCCCGACACAACTGCCTTGGTTTCGGTGGTTATACGAACTCTATGAAATGACAGATAATTGGCGCTTCAGCGTATTTCTTCTATTGATATCTTAAAACTTATGTTCCTACGATTAGAGAGGAAACAAGTGTAACTGACGTCAGCGATGTTGGACGACGTGGACGCTACTAAATTAAAACGCCGAAATCTTCATGTTACAATTCCTAGGGGCTAATTCTGGAAATTTTTAAAGCGACCACATATTTCATATGCTATTAATAATAAAATCTGGCAAATGAATTTGAAGCATTTGTTTTCCACGTTTTGAGGCATTTGTAAGTCAACGGAAGATCAGTTCGTTCACAGATTTCCTGTAGTTTTCCTAGATTTGCTGGATGCTACTGTCGGATATGTCGTTCCAATGTGTGCCAACTTTCTCTAAGCGGCTGGGATCAGGGCTCTGGCACTAGGGTAAATGATGGAAGTCATCTTCGTGTTCACTAACCAATGCTGAATCAATCGAGCTCAATGAACAATGTCATTGCTGTCCATAAATTGCAAGATTAAATTTACAGCAAGAATGTTCAAGTAGTCCATGGTCTATATCAGCAGAAGAAGCTCCATATGATGACCACCATCAGTTGAGTGGTCTCAACAAGGCATGCTGGACCTGTTGCCAAACTCTCTGCCAACCCGTCGCGACGCATCGGTACAAACAACGTGTATCGTAATCCGTCAGACCACATAACCTTGTTCCAGTATCTAAGTTCCAGACACTAATGTAGATGAATTTTTCTGTTCTTTGTAGAAATCAGGAGTTTTCATATAGACATGCTACTTCCGATTTGGATCCGTTTTATTACCCGGCGCATGGTTCTGCCAGGGCACTCAAAAGTCACCTGACCATAATAGTCTGAGCAACAATCCAATTTTCATTGTATCCATCCACGGCCTTCTAGATACTACCAGGCCTGATCATGGAAAAGATAAAACATTATTACGTCAAACTGGTGGTGCTATTACAGAAGTTAGTTCAACGTCACAATCTTAGTGCTTCAACAATACAGTATTGACGTCATGTTCAGGCCTGGTAGTTTCTAGGAGGCCGTGATCCATCTCGGATTTTAACAATCGGTGTTTTTTCGTTTGTTGGAAACAATGAAGTTTGGATTGTTGCTCAGACTACTGTGTTCAGGCAACACCTCCTAGAAAGAAAGCCAAACGACTGAAACGTCATACATTGTTACATCATCATATTTCGACCATTGTTAACCGCATTTCTACCAATGATAAGCTTTAAATTTGGTCGACTTATGATGTCACAATGTATGACTTTTCAGTTGTGAGGCTTTCTTTCTAGGAAGTGTTGGTTCAGGTGACTTTTGAGTGCCCAGGCCTGTCTTTCTCGTGGGCTACGCGAGAGAGAAGGCCACTGCAATGAAACGTAATACATTGTTACATCATCGTAGATAGTACATTGCTATTCGTATTTCTACCATGGTCTATAAATATATATGGTCATCGAGCTTCCGCCAATTTCCATTGTTTCGAGAGGCTAAGGAAAACAGATCGCGCCAGGTGTCGCTTAGGTCTCACTAGGGCCGATCGTGAGGTCTTTCATTGAAAATGAAAATGAAAGTAAAGTTTCAAACTCCCGATAGAGTAGCGCTGCAGTTGCAGTTGGACCGATTGTACATGCAGCGCCATTTTTCAATAGAGTTCCCGCCCTATCGGGAGCTAGACACTTTAGCTTCATTTTAACAATGGAGTTCGATGACCATTTATATCTGGAGACCGTGATTTCTACCAAGAACAAGGCCTGAATTTGGACTATCTATGATGATGTGACAATGTATTACATTTCAATGCGGAGGCCCTCTCTCTCGGTGATCACGACTATGCCACGAGAAAACATCGGATATTGTTGAGATTAAATGACGGTTTCCGCCAGCTTTTTAGCAACTTCGCTTGATGTTTAGATTCTTAAAATTTGAGGTTTGAAAAGGAACTTTTAAGTTTGTCATCATGCAAAGAATCATACTAGGTACTTATTGTCCTTCAATTTTGAGACACCAGCGTCTGTAGTACCTTGTGTCCCACAAAGGACTCTGATTGTAAGAGGAAATATCTCAAAAACTGATGCAGAAGAATGTATGCTTATACCGGAAGCCGAAAAAATCTGATGCAGAAGTTTCAAAATTGGTTATGAATTATGCCAACAGGTGGCGCTGCACGCTGTAGTCGCATTACGGAGTCCGAGAAATAGGCTATACGCTGTCCTTTGCACACACCCATTACAATCGCATCACAGTCGATTCAAAATGTGCACCTTTCGCAGCACAGAGATAGCATAAACGAAAAAATGTTGGTACGCTGCGTACAGCGCCACCTTTCCGCAACATTTGTAATTAATTTTGAAACTTCCGCATCAGATTTTTACGGCTTTCGAAATAAACGTGCCAGTTATTTCATTCTTCTATCGATTTCCATTTCCGAGATATTTACTCTTAAAATCAGGGAGTCCTTTGTGGGATACCCTGTATGTGAAATATTATAAAGACCAATATGGAAGTAAAGATATTAATT
>JAHWFO010105724.1:85871-114482 GCA_023313115.1 Rhysida immarginata
TTATTTTATTTTATTTTATTTTATTTTATTTTATTTTATTTTATTTTATTTTATATTTTGTTGGACCTGCACGTGGTGAAATTACGTCAGCACACTTCTGGGTTTACTTTCTACACTGAGTTAGCAAAGCTCATGGGATAGCAAGCACATTGATTGGGGGAATGGACCATTAAACGTTGTGGGAAAAGCTTGTATAAGTGATTAATCAGAAATGGCACGTCGTCGCGAGTTGACGTCTTTTGAACGGGGTATGATAGTAGGTGCCCGACGCATGGGATGTTCCATTTCGGCAGTGGTGCAGGAATTTGGCTTTCCCCGCTCAACTGTCTCCAGGGTGTATCGGGAATGGCTGGATGAAGGCATCACAGTCCAAAACAGGCACCATACCGGGCGTCCAGCTGCCCTGATTGATCGTGACCGGCGACACCTGGGACGAATGATTCAGAGAGACAGGAGCGCAACAGTGCAGCAAATCACAGACCAGTTCAATACTGGCCGCACTAGAAACGTCCGAATCTGCATGCCCTCGGGTTTGGCAGCTGTCGCCCTACACGGGTGCCAATGTTTACCCAGCGTCATCGGACACTCCGGCGTGCATTTGCCACCAACCATCTTGCCTGGACTCTGCAACAGTGGCGTAACGTCATATGGTCAGATGAGTCACGATATCAACTGTACCACGCTGATGGGAGGCACCGTATGTGGCGCAGACCTCACGAAACGATGGATCCCGCATGCCAACAGGTGGTGGTGCAGGGTGGTGGGGCGTCAGTGATGGTCTGCACCCTGACGACGTAGCAGTCTTTCAAGATGACAATGCTCCACTACATCGCTCCAATGTCGTCCGCGAATGGTTCGAGGAGCATGCAGGAGAGGTCCAACGACTGAGCTGGCCAGTCCGGAGCCCTGACATGAATCCCATCGATCATATCTGGGATGCTGTTGAAGTCAGGCTCCGGACACTGGATCCTCCACCCACGAACGGGCAGCAACTATCTTCGGCTCTGCAGACTATCTGGTGTCAACTGCCTCCAGGAGTGTACCAGGGACTTGCAGACTCACTACCACGCCGTATTGCTGCACTCCACAGGTCCAGAGGTGGCCTGACCAGATATTAAGTAACTATCCCATGACTTTTGCTAACTCAGTGTACAACTTACTTACTTTTCAAACCGGTTATCCGTTAGGGGGCAGCAGCCATATACGATCTTCCGCCATCAGGAACTTGCTCTCAGTGGCAATACCCAAACGACTCGAACCCAGATTCTCCATGTAGTCTGGCCACCTGGTTCTAGGCCGACCCCTTGGTGTCTTATCCACCAAATTGGAAAAGAGTAACTGCCTAGGAAGACCAGTTTGTGGCATTCGTATAGTATGGAGAAGTAGCGGCTCCCTTATGCGCGGTCGTGCACTGTATCGAATTGGATGCTCCTATCGGTGCAGCAAGCTGTGTCAGACGCGAACCGTGGCGATCCGTAGTAACGAAACGAGAGCTCGGAAACAAAGCCAAGCTCTCTGTTTTCAAATGTATCTTTATTCCCATTCTCACTTATGGTCATGAGTTTTTGGTAATGAACTAAAGAGTGCAATTGCGGGTACAAGCAGTCGAAATGAGATGCCTGATAGGTGTGGTAGGCGTTACCCTACTAGATAGAATTTACAGCAGCATAATAAGGGAGTCCTTAGGTGTTGAGTCGCTACTTCTCCGTATTAAGAGATCTCAGTTGCGTTGGTATGGCCAAGTGTTACGGATCTCGCAAACTGGTGTTCTTATTTTCCAAGCCGGTGGGTAAAGACCAAGTTGGTCAGCCTAGAACCAGGTAGCCAGACTACAAGGTGAATTTGGGTTCGAGTCGCTTGGGTATTACCATTTAGGACATGCGCCTGATGGCGGAAGATCGCGAGAGCTTGAGATCCTACATAGGGCTGCTGCCCCCGCGATCCTAACAGATAAGCGGGTTTGAAGAGTAAGTAAGTGCAGTCTATCTAGTAACTCTTGTCGCATCTCTCGGGAATCTCATTTCGGCTGTTTGCTCCCGCGATCGCACTCATGACCATAGGTGAGAATGGGGACAAAGATATATTTGAAAACGTTTGAAACTTTGTTTCCCAGCTCACATTTCGTTGCACCGATCCGAGCATCCAGTTCTGTATCCTGCCGCCAATTACTCGTGAATGATCCCGAGATACTTGAACTGCTCCACCTGTCTTAGGGGCTCCCCTAACATGGAGAGCGCACTGAGCAGGCTGTCTTGAAAGGACCAGTACCTTTTTACAAGGTTTCGATAAACAGCTTTCGAAATTTGGGTCCATTCTTGCTGCAAGAAACTAGCCATGTCAGCAGTGGATTTCGAAGTGAGTCTCTGGTCAACACTCGACGCTCCTACTCGTCCCATAATTGGGTCTTAAAGAAGCCGAAACATGACATGGTTTATTATCGTCCTGAAAGTAGCAATCTTCGTTACCAAAAAATTCCCACAGTGTAAGAAGGCTCTCCTTGTAGGCTTCGGAGTTCGAATTGACTTCAACCACAAGGAAGGTTTCAAAGGTGTCATGAAAAATTACATCACATGATGACTCCACCACCACCAAATTGCACGGTTGGAAGGAAGCACTCAGGTAAAAGGTGCTCCCCTGGCATTCGCCATACAAAACATCACTCCACAGTCCAATGTATGACGTTCCAAACACGACTGGGGAATGGCAGTCTTGATGTTTGGCGTGTGTGCGGTGAATGCCGAGTGAATGCAGTTGTAAAGCACACAGACATATGTTGCCTGTTGAACTGTTTGTTGCAACCTGCAGTGGTTTCTTGCGGTTATTATGACCTCGCGCTTCAACACCAGTGAGTTTGGGCATTGTCTGAAGTGGGACTTTCATGTTTCGATGCCTGTAGTGTTTTATTTCTTCACTATATCATCAGCAAATTAAGGAAGCAGTGATAATTTTCCTGAAATTGCAAAGTTGCACCCGATTATTATTCAAAATCACTAAGTTCCCTTCGTTTAGCGATTCAAAAAAACGATATGTAGAAGTGACTTTCCGTCAATATCAAGGAAATTACTTAGTGCCAAGAGATTTTCATTTGTTTCTGTATCTAATATTGATAGAGTTGGATCCGTTATTGCTATGCATATGGATCAAAACAGAAATTCCATATTTATAGCAATCACTTTGTTTGACAGCACTGGCATTATCCTTAAGGAGTTTGTTCCGCCTGTAAAAACAGTGAACAAGAAGTACCACAGGGAGATTTTGCAGCATCTGATTAAGAGAATCCATCGAGTACGTCCACAATTTCATGCAAAACGGAATTGGTTCTTACTGTACGATAATACCAGACGGAACACAGCAGTGCTTGTCAAGGAGTTCTTAGCCTGTAACGGAATTGTGGAGCTTTATCACCCTCCCTATTCCGTTTATCACCCAGATTTGTCTCCACCAGACTTTTTCCTCTTCCCAAAGGTGAAAACAAATCTGAAAGGACACAGATTTGAGAATATAGAGGACATGAAAAAGAACGTTACAGCCGAACTTGGAAGGATTAAGACAGAGGACTTTAAAGCATGTTTCCAAAATTTGTATAAACGCTGCAGTGAGTTGAAAGGATGTTGAAAGGTGATGCGAGGAATCTGACACCATGCCCGATGAATAGCACCGTCCAGGTGTGTGAGATTGGATGGTTGTGGAACCACCTGCCTGGCGGTCTTTCAACTTGATCTCACGAATGCTCAATTGGATTAGATCTGGTGATTGTGGGGGCCACCTAAGCAACGTAAAGTCTCTCTCATATTCTTGAAACCATTCCTGCACAATAAGAGCACCGTGGCTTGGCGCGTTGTCTTGTTGGACGAAGCCATTTCCATTGGGTTAACCCATCAAGATACTTAGGTATGTGCTGCTATTCAGATGTTGTTCCACATGAAATAAAGAGCCGAAATCTTGCCTGGAAAACATGCCCCAAACTATAACACTCCACCCACCAGCTTGAAGGGTTGTACTCATGCATGTGGGGTCTATACTTTCATGTTGTTTCCGCCAAATTCTCACTCTGCCATCTGCATGATCCAGCTGGAAACGTGATTCATCGGACCACATGACTTTTTTCCAATCCTTTTGTTCCTGTACGAATTGGAGACGTTTTATCTCGTTAATTGCAGACAGCAAAAGTGTTCGAACAGTCCGTTTAGAGATCATTTGAGAGGGTCCATGATTAAGATCTACAGTAACTTGATGCGCTGTTGCCCTTCTGTTGTCTTGTAAAGGTCTTGCCACTCTTCCTTCTGCCCGCATATTAACTACTCGCTGACAGCGACAACTCGCACGTTCAGACCCAGTTTTTCGCTGATAGTCCAGTCTTTAAACACTTTAACAGCAGCAGCTGTTTTGTTGATGATACTCGTTCCATGGCTCCGAGCGCCAACATTCATCCCACGTCCATAGGCTGGTAAATCGCATCGTTTACCCATATCTTCAGAAACAAATCACTTCTACTGTCGTGGTAAACAACCTACAGGTATTGGACATTGAAACTGAAACACCTGGTAGAAATCCAAAATCTTTATTTAATAAGGTGTTGGGGCACCGTGGACAGCCAGCACAACAGCAACACGTCTTGGGAAGGATCGGTAGAGGTCCTGCACAGTTTGCACCCCAAACCATTACTGATCCACCTCCGTGTTTGACTGTGGCTGCCAAGCAGTCTGGGTTGTAGGCATCAGAGGGGCTCCTCCAGACGAATACCCTCCCTGTTGTTTGGAAGACAGTGTAGCTGGACTCATCCGAGAATATGGCGCGTTTGAGGTCATCCAACGTCCAGGTTTTATGCGTCCGGCACCACTGAACCCGCTTGGAGGCATTTGTACTACTGATGAAAGGCTTCGGTATAGCAACCCTGCCATGGATGTTGGATTTATGCAGGTAACGACGGATTGTCTTCGTGCACACAGGTTCCTGGAGGTGTGTATTCATTTCTGCGGTGGTTTTCCGCTTTCGTGCAACAATCCTGGTCAATGTCCTAACGTCTCTTTCCGACAACTTCCGTTTTCTCCTGCAGTTGCTCCTCCTGGACGTGGTTCGTCCTTCCTGTTCATATGCACACATCACCCTGGATACTGTAGCACGTGAGACATCACAAAGTGTGGCAGTTTTGGACACAGATGCACCTGCTAGACGCGCCCCAACAATCTGCTCTCTTTTGAAGTCGGATATGTCTCCCATTATAGCGCTCTGCACAGACAATTTGAAGCTTACTATCGAACTTTTCTACTGGAGTGACTACCAAGAACTCTGACACGTAATTCATTGATATGCATACGATTAATTACCTAGCAGAAGGTTCTATTCAGCCCTGGGGGTATCCAGTGCTATTTGCGAAGGTGTTTCAGTTTCAATGTCCAATACCTGTACTTCCCTAGACATAATGGTCTGGCCGTCTAGCAACTTCAGCAGTAAACCATAGCTAATTTGCCTTCAAACATCAGGTGGTCAGGTGGCCACTCTGCGTATAATAAACAGTTATTGCATAATCCGGAGCAATTATTATTTTGCGTGTTGTATCTAATCTTTAGTATATGCGGATTTAACAGTAGGATATATTCGTGTCTTACATATAAGTTTCAAACCCATTCCGTTTTATAAATACTCGAATAATTCGTATATTCATTTTATATAAGGGCCGTACAAATGAAAACGAAAATTATTTATTTTATCCAAAGTGTATACAAGGAATTTAAAAATAATCTCCAAATGCGTTAAGGCATTTATCCCCCTGTGTAACAAGGCGTGTTATTCTTTTATGGAAGAAGTCTTTCGGTTGCGTGTGGAACCATTCCAAAACCTCTTCCTTCACTTCATCGTCCGACTGAGACCTGCGGCCTTTCCGATGTTTCTTGAGATCCCCAAACACGTGAAAGTCACATGGGGATAAGTCAGGGCTATAAGGTGGATGCTGCATTGCATTCCAGTTGAACTTTTTGATGAGGTCTACCGTTGCTTTCAGGGTGTGAGGACGCGCGTTGTCGTGGAGAAGAAGCACTCCTTCTGTAAGAAGTCCAGAACGCATGCATTTGATGGCCGTGCGCAGAGCCTTCAATGTGGTGTCTTTTTCAAGAAAGTCCAGTAAAATCGGGCCTTTGCGATCAAAAAACACGGCCAACATCAGCTTCCCCGTGCTGTTTGCGATTGCTTTTGATTTTTTCAGGGGGGAGGGGGAGACCCGTAATGCCTCCATTGACGATTTTGACGTTTGCTTTCGGGCTGGACGAAGCGATCACGCGCAGAGCTTCGAAGCGCGAGCTATCTTTCTTTCTCACGTGATGCAACATTTCCAACGTATTGTTCAATTTGCACATGGGGTTTCGCAATTGTTGAAAGCAAAAACTTACGATCTTACACGTCGTCTTTTTTTTTCCCACACAAATATTCGTATTCATTTGTACGATACTTTTAAATACATGATGGTAGCAAATTGGAAAAATAGAGCTTTTACAGCACGTGACCGCGTAAGGCATTCTGGGTTTAGGTTGCTTAGCAGAACTAGGTCAGCCATCTTGGATAACAAGCACGCTTCGCACACGCTAGTCGCTATGGCAAGATAGCATATTACACGAATCTCCCAATCCATGCACAACTGAGATATGAACATAAAATTGCTGATATTGATAGTATTGATCCTTATACCCTATTAAATCAGGAGTTTACTTTAGAGAAAAGAAGTTTGCCTTCGTTGGGTCTCATCTTAATTTCAAGCTACGTCGTCCACAAGCACAGCCAAACAAATTACTCGTTGCATACAAGAATTTTTTGTGTGGCTGGGTCCTCGAAGTCGGCTACAAACAAATTAACGTTAATACACTCGTTTATAGCAAGGTATGTAATAAATGAGACACCGAAAGTAAAATTTCAGGATAAAAGTTCAGCGCAGCATCCCCTAATTTTCTCGGCTAACATCGATCAGCTCCGTCGCGTTTATACTCTGAATTTATTATCGTAGAATATCTAATTAATGTGTAAATGATTTATAGTGTTATAGAAATTAAATTTAAAGAAATATATGCAGGAAAAAAATCACTAAAGTTCCGTGGCGATGAACTTCAACTAACGGGCGACCACTGGCATAGCCCCCATTTACTATTTAGGGGGCTATGCCGGCATGGCCGCCCATCATTTATCGTACACCTTCATGGAATTCTCGTGATTTTTTTTTCTACATAAATTTCTTAAAATATAATTTCCATAATATGATAAATCATTTACATATTAATTAGATATGTTACGATAATAAATTCAGAGCATAAACGCGATGAGGCTGATCGATGTCAGCCGAGAAAATTGGGGGCCGCTAATCTGAACTTTATTAATTTCTGATACACCAGACTCCTTTGGGAAAATGACGACGAACAGCCTTTATTTAATTAAACAAGCGTTTTCTGTATGTAAGGTCTGTCCCAAAAATATAGAGACTACAGAAAATATCAGTTAAAAGAAAAACAAATACCGACACGAATAAATTAATATTTTATTGTGAAACTTTATTCATTCTTACATAATTTAAGGAATGAAATTGTTTCAGAAACGTATTTTAAACAATGGGACAAAATAAAAACAAAAAAATAACATTTTGCACTGTCCAAAAAATATAGAGACTTCAGGAAGAAAATGAAAATTACAGAAAATTGAATCTAAATAAAGTTTCCATTTTGTCTTATAACCTTAAAGACACGATTTGGCATTGATAAGATTAGTGACTGCAAGGTCTGAGGGTCCATTTCGTACCAACAATCTTCAATCGCACTTTGCAGTTCAGTAACAGTAGAGTATTGGTGATTGTTGGCATAAACTTTGCGTGTCATGATTCGCCAGAGATTCTCTATAGGGTTAAGGTCCGGAGATCGGGCTGGCCACTTCATCACATTAATATTTTTGCCCTGAAACCAGTTCCTGGTCGATGCTGAAGTGTGAATGGTGGCATTGTCCTGTTGGAAAACAGCATTTTCCCCACCCATAATTCCCAAAAATGGGACGAGATGTTCCTGAAGAGTGTCCTGGTAACGCACACTGTTTTGCCGGCCTTTCAATATGCCCAAACTACTGGTACCATTGAAGGAAAAGTCACCCCAAACCATCAGTGATCCACCACCTGCCTGCCTACTGAAAAATGTGCGTGGTTCGTGGCGCAGATCATGCCAGTAGAAGTTATTACCATCTGGCCCATCTAGATTCCACTTCTTCTCATCTGAAAATATCGTTTGGAGCCACTCATCTTGCCAATGCATGTGGCTCTTGGCCCACCCCAATCTTGCATTAACATGTGCTGGAGAGAGAGGTGGCTTCTTTGCCATTCGACGATAAACAAAGTTTCCATTGGTTTGTAGGCGCCGGTGAACAGTAGATTTTGAAATTTCATTAGAAAGTTGGCAGCCAATTTGACGAACACTCATGTTTTCACGTGTAGCCAGACATGCAATTCGATGGTCAGTACGCTTAGTTGTGCATTTGGGACGACCGGGCCTCTTCTTTTTCGTGTCATCTTGTTTACCATGGGCTATTATCTTGCATACAGCTGCTTTTGAACGTCCAAGTTCAGCACAAATTTCTTTAATAGTCTTATTTTGTGCCTTCAGCCTCCAAATCTCACATTTCTCATCCAACGTTATTTCTTTTGCTCGAGGCATTTTTTTTCCAAGATTTCCAAGTTGCTTTACTCACTGATGAGTCATTTATTTAAATTAACCCACGTAAAATTGTTAAATTTTTTGGTTGTAGTTGAAGTCTCTATATTTTTGGGACAGTGCAAAATGTTATTTTTTTGTTTTTATTTTGTCCCATTGTTTAAAATACGTTTCTGAAACAATTTCATTCCTTAAATTATGTAACAATGAATAAAGTTTCACAATAAAATATTAATTTATTCGTGTCGGTATTTGTTTTTCTTTTAACTGATATTTTCTGTAGTCTCTATATTTTTGGGACAGACCTTAGTATCCAGATTGAATTTCATTCTAAGAAATGATTGGAGTAGACACGCCAGTATTTTATACTGTCACAGTTGTGGAGTACAACTCTTTTTTCGTGGAGTACAACGCTTTAATCGCGGCGAGCCAAGCTCTTCTTCTCCTCTGTGTTATTTCGAAGATTAGCTTATCTTAGTGCCTCTGAACTACAGGTATTCTGTAAAAATATTTTAATCTATCTCTCGAAATTAGAACATCGTAAGATGCAGCAAAAAGACATTGTATAATGAATTCCAGAGCGTGTGCGAGTAGCGAACTGATAGCGAAGAAAGCGAGTACCTGTTTGCTTGTTATCCAATATGGCGGCGTCGTGTCGATGACATCGCAATGACGACACGATGACGCGTAGTGAAAAAGCTCTATAGGAAATATATTTAGCAAATGAATTACATATTCCCATACATGTTAAAAAAATTACGATGAGAAGAAAAAAATTATCGAAGACGGGATCTGAACCCGTACATGCAAAATAGAATTTTAGCGTTTTAACACTAGACTATCTGAATGCGATAAAAAAATTATGCTACAATTCGAGCATTTATAAACTGTAGGCAATTATAACAAGCTTTATGAATTTTTGCCTCTTTGAAACAAACAAACTTTATGCAACCGGTCGGACTTTTTAGGCACACCCTATTTTTTATCAAAATCGGTGAGTTCGAGTATGTGGACTCTCTATGTAAGAGTCAACACGCACTGATTTCCAAAAAAGATAAAACTAATGTCGACAGTAGAAATAGTAGGAATTAAAAATTATCAACGTATCGGTATTTCAATTTACGAACTGGTTTGTCTCAAAATATCATTTATGACTTGCTAAGGGATTAAGGAATTTAGCACGCATGCGTACAGAAGAACATAACTTCAAACGATCTTCCTAAGACTTATGAAAATAAGTGTAATCGGTGGATAACGTAAGTAGTCAGTTTATTAATCATCGCCTGAAAGGACGTTAATCACTTTATTTGTAAACAGTGCTTACGTGAGAAATAAGTTAGTTTATTTACAGGATATCCTTCTGAGCAAGTCCTGTTAATAACTAAAAACGTTGGTTAACTGAAGTTAATGACACGGATTTCCCATCTTCTGCTTCATGAGCTGGGAAATCCAAATTCTTGGATGTAGTAAACATGATGGCCTGTTCTGTTTCATTGATCACTTTTGTCATTCAGGTAACACGCTGTATGCAATATTTAAAAAGAAAACGACTCTAGTGACGTCAGAGGATCTTTTTTTTTTTATTATTAATTCATTAATAATGCCTTGACTTTTTAACGCAATTACGTTGTAAGGGAAATGCCCGGGCTATTAATTCTAATTAACCCCCTTGTAATTGAATAGGATGCAGACGAGAGACGATTTCCACGAGCCCCTTAATAAAATACACGTGACAGACAGTAATCAGTTAATTGACAGAAGTGGGAAGAGAATAATTAAGTGACGTCGGTTGGAAATTCCCGCCCAAAACTCCCCCGCCGCATCCAACCGATAGTTTACCCGAGAAATTTGGACTTTTGTTGATTATTCTTGAAGATGGGCGTTGACAAAAGGCGCGATCCTTATGCGGGTTATTGAATTTGTTGCTGCTAGTCCTGTACAAATTCTAATTCGATTTCCTTTTGTGTTTACCTGACTGATCTATACAGGTGTTTAATTGGAGGAAGATCGTCGAAGGCGTTCGTTGCCTCTCCCTGGAGGATAGTTGGAATTTAGCCCGAACTCCGCAAAGGAAATTTCTCCAGCAGCACGTGTTTAATTGAGATGTATCACTTTTAGTGTTGTTGGTCTTTTACCAGTCTCGTGCTCAGCCTTTTCTCGAGGAACCGATCGAAATTAACGCAATTGTCCCGAGTGGCCAAGCGGGAATTTTGCAAATATTTAACGAGCGATGATTTAGTGGGCAGAGAAAATGCAATTAGTCTCTGTTTCGCCCGCAAGGCGGGTCCTTCTTAAATAGGCAAACAGAGAAAGAGATGGGAGTGCTGGTCTGCGCCGCTAGGTGGATCGTGAAGGAATAGTAACAACCCGGTTGTTTGGTGGGTTTTTATTTAAAGATGACCCTCTTCTCCTCCCCTCCCAACCCTGATTCATGGTTCATGTCCGACGCAGACAGACAGACAGATAAAATAGTTGGCGCGGAGGAGGGGGGGTTATGAAGACCCTATGAGGAAGTGGGTTTGGGGCTGTCATCTCCAGCCGACATGGAAGAGAGATATTTTTTTATTCTTTTTCGACTTCACTATTGTGTTATATGCCGGATAACCGCACTAGGGATATCTGGCATCGATTCTCACGCCTACAAGCTTCCTTTCTGAATCGTTGTGTCTGTCACATTTCTGCTGAAATAAGAGATTCGGTTTTTATCGCCCCCTTCACTCTAAATCGATGATGCGCTTGTTTTGCTGCGAGGGAACGGCCACGAGTGACGTCAGAGGCTTTAATCCTGTTCTTCTTTTTATCTGGCCATTCGTCACCGGACACCTCTATAAAGCGTATGGGATCATCCGTACACGTCATACAACCTACAAAAGATGTTGACGGGTTAGAATACACTCCTAGCAGCTACTGCAGTCAATATGAACAGACGATGCGGACTTAACAGATCGCCACCGCTCGATGCTTGAAACGTGTGGTGATGTCAAACAGGAAGGCTTCATTAAAAACGTTGGCACAGGACCTTCGTTCGGCATTGTGTAGTGATGAAAGTGATCGTCGCACTTGGTTTTCATGGACAAGCTAAATAGCATAGCTCTCAGTGCGACCCGTCGGTTACAGTGGTGCAAGGAACGTCGCCACTGGACTCCAGAACCATGGTAAACCAGTTGTGGCAGCCAATAGACGTGTGTAGCTTTGGCGAATGCCCCGCAAACTATATTTACAGGACTGTGTCGTACTCACAGTGAAATTCGGAGGAAGTGGCATCATGGTCTGGTCCTGCTTTTGCTCCTTTGTTTTAGTTCGCGGAACCATGAATGAATGACAATGCTCCCTGTCATACAGCAAACGTTAGTAACACCTCGTTTGAGGAAATAGGTGTGCAGAAACTTGACTGGCCAGCCCACAGCCCAGAACTCAAGCCCATTGAACAGCTTTGGGATGAATTGAACCAGGCCATGCCGGCCAAAGAACACCATTGAGCTGTTTGCCCAATTTAAAGGACGAATGGAGCAAGATTTCCGCTGACACGTATCGCAAATTGGTGGAACGTCTTCCTCGAAGAGTTGCGAATGTCATTGTGGCGATAGGCGGCCCTACATGATATATGTCTACGGATCCAGTTTAACTTACTTATATGGGTTGTCCGGTGACGAATGGCCAGATAGTGTATATGAACGCTCTATCTAATTTTGGAATGCTGCAATATTGACTCTACTGTTCATTAATATAGGACGAGATCTTAAGAGAGGTACAGTGTAATGTACACTGAGTTAGCAAAACTCATGGGATAGCAAGCACATTGATTGATGGGCATGGCTCACGAATTCACAGGGGTAACGGATTCTGAGAATGGACCATTAGACGTTGTGGGAAGAGCTGGGATAAGTGATTAATCAGAAATGGCACGGCGTCCAGCTGCCCTGAATGATCGCGACCGGCGACACCTGGGACGAATGATTCAGAGAGACAGGAGCGCAACAGTGCAGCAAATCACAGACCAGTTCAATACTGGCCGCACTAGAAACGTCTCTCGGTGGACAATCCCTCGGAATCTGCATGCCCTCGGGTTTGGCAGCCGTCGCCCTACACGGGTGCCAATGCTTACCCAGCGTCATCGGACACTCCGGCGTGCATTTGCCACCAACCATCTTGGCTGGACTCTGAAACAGTGGCGTAACGTCATATGGTCAGATGAGTCACGATATCAACTGTACCACGCTGATGGGAGGCACCGTGTGTGGCGCAGACCTCACGAATCGATGGACCCCGCATGCCAACAGGATGGTGGGGCGTCAGTGATGGTCTGGGGTGCATTTTCCTGGTTTGGAATGGGCCCTCTAGTTATCCTGGACCAAACGTTGAATGGTCCACGGTATCGTCAACTCATCGGAGACCATCTGCACCCGTTTTTGACATTTCAACACCCTAACGACGTAGCAGTCTTTCAAGATGACAATGCTCCACCACTTCGCTCCAATGTCGTCCGCGAATGGTTCGAGGAGCATGCAGAAGAGGTCCAACGACTGAGCTGGCCAGCCCGGAGACCTGACATGAATCCCATCGAGCACATCTGGGATGCTGTTGAAGTCAGGCTCCGGGCACTGGATCATCCGCCCACGAACGGGCAGCAACTATCTTCGGCTCTGCAGACTATCTGGTTTCAGCTGCCTCCAGAAGTGTACCAGGGACTTGCAGACTCACTACCACGCCGTATTGCTGCACTCCACAGGGCCAGAGGTGGCCCGACCAGATATTAAGTAACTATCCCATGAGTTTTGCTAACTCAGTGTACATTGGTAATGAAACACACATTTATACATCAGTGCATAAACAGAAAGTTGTGACAATAAAATAGAAACTGAATAAGCTTTAATAAGTAGCACGCAAAATATCCAACCGATATCCCTGCCATATTTCTGCTGTGATACCTTCAATTACAGGTCGCTGTGTGGCAAGATCTGAACTGCTGTTTTGCAAACAGTTTCTGTAACATACCCCCAAAGACAATCTGAAAGGGTAATGTCCGGTGATCTCGGGGGCCATGGGATTTGGTAGTCTCTGCCAATCCATCGATATGGAAAATTTTATTAAGATTCGTGCGAACTTGAAGAGCCTAGTAAGGAAGAGCTCCGTCTTGCTGAAAGATTACGGTCGGTTTCTCTTCTTATAGCTGAATTACGGCATATAAATGGTTGTTAGGGGTCTATGGTAACAAATTACAGAGGGCCAGAAAAGGTGGAAAACCTCTTTCGCCACCATCGCGTGTGTTCAACCTGGTACCCATGCATCGCTGGAACGCACAACACCAAAAATCAATTCCTAACCACTCCTGTTGACACCGCTTTCCACTGTTCGCGATCATCTCTTTCCGAGGGCCGTACAGTGAGACAAACGCAGCAAAATCCTGGACATAATTATATGTTTGTGGAATACATATTAAATTGCTTTTTTTTTTTTTTAAATGTAACACACTTAAGTCGCAATTAAAATTAAAAATTGTGAAATAATTAATCTTTAATCTTTTAGAAGTTATATTTTTCAGAATAAAGCAAACTGCGTTCGCATAATACACTGTCCAGTCACATAAATGTGACCACCACAATAACCACCTTCCGCAGCGCGAAGAGAGTCAGTAAAGTTCTGGAAGGTATTGACAGGAATGTGAAGCCATGTCGACTCCACTTCTGTGGCGAGAATCCATGGCTCGAACAACCCTATTGAGATGGACCCACATATGCTCAATGGGGTTTAAATCCGGGGAGTTTGGAGGCCAGGGGAGTACCGTAAACGCATCCGCGTGCTCTTCGAGCCACGCACGGATACTGCACGCTGTATGATGCCATCGTGCTGATGAAATACAATCTGCATGAAGGGGTGGACATGGTCCGAAAGGACAAATGCGAACTTCCATTGATCCATG
The DNA here is from genome assembly GCA_023313115.1 of Rhysida immarginata. Classification (NCBI taxonomy): domain Eukaryota; kingdom Metazoa; phylum Arthropoda; class Chilopoda; order Scolopendromorpha; family Scolopendridae; genus Rhysida; species Rhysida immarginata. The sequence goes on from JAHWFO010105724.1 coordinate 100,464, forward strand.
GTGCCGTCCAGAATGATGAGTGCGTCCAGGGAATGCCACGTTTTCATTCCCCAGACCAGTAAGCTGCCTCCTCCGGCCTGGACCCTTGCGGCAGGTGTTGCTGGGTGTTTTTCTGACGCTGAGCGCCGTACACGCCATTGCCCATCTGTCCGGTGGAGTATAAACACCAAATCGGCGGATAAATTCTTTATTAATTCCGATTATTGAGGAAGATATTGAGGGTTCTTTTACGTTGAAGTTGAAAAGTTGAAGCCTAAGTGCGTTCAAACTAGTGCGCGAAATTTGACACAAACGTGTGGAAAGTTATCGCATAAAAAACGATTATATAAAAGTAAAATAACCATAGATTATTCATAGTACTCATCTAAATTCGAAACAAAAGTAATAAAGACTAAGTATTAAATTTATTACTATAATTTTGTTCATACAAGGTGTCCAAAAAGTCTGGTAACATGGCAGATATCTCAAAGCTGCCAGGTAAGTGAGATCTGATAAGTGTGGTTTATAGGTAATAAGGAGGTGGGGAATTCATTGCCGCACTCAAATTTGACATCTACCCCCAAATTTAAGGGCATTCGTTTCCTAACTCGAAAAGTATTAAACATAGAGAAAAATTGTGCTTCCCTTTCCCCTAACCAACAGTGCTCTTCACTGCAATTCAAATATTAGAAACGTCAGCCAACCTGGAGTGACTCTTTCTCGCCCATTTTCTCAAAATCTTTCATGGGGAAGGGTGTGATTAAAAATTGTATTTAGGCTAATGTGGTGTTGTTCTACAGGGTAGCAATTGGAAGTTTTTCTCTATCTTTAATAGTTTTCAAGTTAGCAAATGGATGACCTTAAATTTGGAAGTCAAGGTCAAATTTAAGTGCGGCAATGAATTCCTCGTCCCCATATTACCTATAAGTTTTGAGATATCTGCCGTGTTGCCAGACTTTTTGGACACCCTGTATACGTGCTTAAGTTTTCAACAGCAGTTTTATAAAATAACATTCAACAATTAAAAAAAAAAACATAAGCCAACAAAACATGACAAAATAAACATTAATAGAAGGATTGGATATCTGGCTGTATAAATACCGGGTGGGCAAGAAATAACGGAGGTGTTCAGAGCTCGCTAGCGGGAATTCTGTTAGGCCAAATGCAGTACATTTTGGTGTATATACTTAGTGGAACATGCAGTTTCGATTTCTGCAAAAAAAAGTACCAAAAGTCGCCATAAGGGGCGCTTATTTCAAAAAAACAATGAATACATTTGCATAAGCGCGTTCCGTGTTGAGCAATTATGACAATAAAAGGCAAGGCTGAGGATTTCCTATCATTCACGAACGAATGGCCTGACGATGACGCTTACTCTGCCTGACCGGGCGTTATTAGTCAAGTTGTTTTAGCAGAAGAGCGACAATGCAAGTGCTGCCCTTCGTGAATTCAGGCGATTGAAAACGTTACGAAGAGGACCGATGAGCATAACTAACTTACGGGAAATGATTGAACGATTTGAATCTACCGGAACTCTAGGAGTGCAACCAGGCCGGGGACGCAAACGAATCAGGCAGCAACACGTTCAAGAAGTTGCAACTGCTGTGCAGGGTACCAGCAGTGCACACGCAATAGCACGCCAAACAGATATCCCATATTCGACGGTGAGGAAAATATTGCATAAAATATTGACATTTTATCCCTATAAACTCACACCTGTTCAACAATTGCTTCCTGGAGATGAACGTACCCGAACTGACTTATCGTTGAGATTTTTAGCACGTATGGAAGTGGATGATGCATGGCCATGGCAAATTTTATGGAGTGATGAGGCACATTTTTATTTGAATGGTGATATCAATACCCACAACTGCATCAAATCCACAAGTGTGTCTGCCAACTCCTATGCATTCACCGACACTAACAGTATGGTGCGGCTTTACTGCTTCTTTCATCATCGGCCCGTACTTTTTTGAAGAAATCCGTCCCCGTGGACCGGTGACTTGTTCTGTCAATTCCGCCAGGTATGCCGATATGCTTGAGAATTTTGTGATACCACGATTGCAGGAAAAGGGTTGTCTGGATTCTACCATTTTTATGTAGGATGGTGCGCCACCGCACATCGAACGTCAGGTGCAGCAGATCTTGCGAGAACGTTTTTCAGACAACAGAATAATTAGTCGTGCATTTCCTATGGTATGGCCACCCAGGTCGCCTGATCTCAACCCTTGTGATTTTTGGTTATGGGGATATTTGAAAAGCCTTGTGTATCAAGCACATGTTCCTGACCTCTCAACCTTAAAGGATCAAATAACGTTACATATCAGACTAATTAATGCAGCCCACTGGTGGTCGTATTGAAACACATTTGTAATTAAAAATAAAACATTGTTTATTGTTGTTACTAAAGTTGGTTTGTACGGTATTTATTCATTTGACAATTAGGTATTCATTATTTTCTTGAAATAAGCGCACCTTATGGCGACTTTTGGTACTTTTTTTTTTTTGCAGAAATCTAAACTGCATGTTCACTAAGTATATACACCAAAATGTACTGCACTTGGCCTAATAGAATTCCCGCTAGGTTTTAGATGATTTTATCCTACTGTAGGCCGGTTTAAATAGGCCAAAGCCAGAAAACTCTATAGGCGATACGTCCGGCGACTTGACGGGTATGTTGCCGACTATAGAATGGAACGGATCTTCTTGCATACGTTCCAGGAATAGGCCAGTTGACTTGGCGGTGTGACTCGACGCCTTGTCTTGGGTTGAGGCTGGTAAAAATAAGGTTTTCCACGTTAATCTGTGAATGAAAAATGTGTATATTTTTTGAGTAATAATTGAAGAGAAGATCGTAGTCCATTACAGGGCAAAAACCAAGGAACAATTTTTAATATATTCTTGGATTGATTGGGATTGTTTGCTATAGGAGCAAGAAAAGATTTGTTCTTTTGTGAAATCATTTCTCCGTGACAGACAATGGGATTCAAATATCGAACTCAGTTTCGAGGCCCCGACGAGAGAGGAAATCGATACGGAAAACTGGTTGTCGAGCGAAACATTTGGAAAGATCAAGGAGAGCGCTATTTTTTTTTGCACGTGACTTCATGAAAAGTTTTGTGTGAAATAAAATATGCTAGGGTTGCAAGAATATTTTGTATTTGGTATTCATGTCTGAAACCTGGTGGGTCCACCCACGCTCATTGATTTTTGAAGCGATTGCTTTGATTGATGTTTTAATTACGACCATCTTCACGCTTTTCTACGCTGCTTTGATACAGATCAACATCTTCAGCAAGCACAATATGATGAAAAAGATATTGAAATGTAATCTCATCATGTTTTCCATGGGTTCCGGAAGGAAGTTGACATCGATAAACGCGGAGCGCACGTCCGCATTCAGGCCAGCGAATGAAATCTGTTTAAGTGTGTTTCACGTAAATCATTCGGAAACGATGCTTTTCATTTGGAGATGGGTTAAAAGCTACCCCACTCTCCAAGACCACAATACTCCTCGCAGTCTTCCGTTTCTATCCCCCCCTCCCCATCCCTAGATTGTTAGAGATAGTCAATCAAACGTGGCAATTGGAGACGAGTTAATGATGCTGCGATAACGAGCTCAATGCAGATCGGAGCGAATGAATTGCTTCCGATGAAATGCATGGCAATGGAGTTTATTGCGTGAGGTCACGGGATTTGGTCCTGTGAAGTGAGATCAAGAGTTTTCGATTTTTTTTTTATGAGACAGTACGTTCCTTTTACCTGCTTGTTAACACGCTATTAATGGTAATGAATCTAACGGTTTATGGTTAAAGGAGACTTTAGTGTGTAACCGCCGAGTAGTAATCGCATGTTTATTAAATTTTCATAACCGCGCGTCTCTTTTGTTCCATTAACAGTAGAGGGTTAGTCAAAACTGTATTGTATAATTTAAGTTATTGTTATTAGGCACTCTTGTCGACGCCGTAATGATCCACCGCGATCTGGAAATGTGTAATCGTTCAAGAACAGTGCGGTTGAGATCAGGGCTCTGGGACATCCCTGATAATTGAGGCAAGACATCTTTTTATTCGCTAAACCACTGCTGAACCAACAGTTCTCAATGAAATGAAGAAGCCGTCACGTGCACGTTCAAAATGTAACTAGGCAGGACCAGCAGAAACGGCTTCATTTCATGACACCATCACCAGAACCTTCATTTGTCTTGATAAGGCATGGTGAGTCCATTGCTTCCTGGGGCTCCCTTGCAAATCTGCCTACTGTCGCTACAAAATAAAGTGAATTGTCAGTCCAGTCGTCAAATGTTCGAAACACCACCATAGACGGACTTCCCTGTTCTTTGAAGAAACCAGGGATTTTCTTATAGGCATGCGCCTGCCGATTTGGATCAGTTTCAATTCCGGGATCATGGTTCTGCCAGATACACAAGGTTCGAGAAATTCCCTGGTTAAAATCATTTGCCAATTTATGCATAGCCACTTTAGGTACGAGTCACTTCTCCAGTCAACTGGAATCGCATATTCTCTTCTGCACTGTAGTCGTTGCATCACTTCTACTGGTTCACAGATGAGTTTCATCTAACTCACTCACGTACTAACAGCAATTAGGTGACCCGGACCTGATCATACGTTTACCAGACAAACGTTAAGCAATCATCTAATCGGATGTTATTAACAGTAGCAGAGACCATCAATAAAGAGGCATGTCATTAACCTAATTTGCATGTAATGCGGGTTGTTGGTGTTTCATTGGGAAGTTCAGATGGCGCTGCAACGGTGATATTATAGTTTCGATTCATGGGATTCATAGTATCAAATGAGGACGTCATAGTTTCGATTTGATAAGTTTTGCTAGATGTCCAAATCAAAATACCGGGTGGGCAAGAAATAACGTGAGGTGTTCAGAGCTCGATAGCGGGAATTCTATTAGGCCAAATGCAGTACATTTTGGTGTATATACTTAGTGGAACATGCAGTTTCGATTTCTGCAAAAAAAAAAAAAAAAAGTACCAAAAGTCTCCATAGGGGGCGCTTATTTCAAGAAAACAATGAATACATAAGCGCGTTCCGTGTTGAGCAATCATGACAATAAAAGGCAAGGCTGAGGATTTCCCATCATTCACGAACTTATGGCCTGGCGATGACGTTTACTTTGCCTGACCGGGCGTTATTAGTCGAGTTGTTTTATCAGAAGAGCGACAATGCAAGTGCTGCTCTTCGTGAATTCCGGCGATTGAAAACGTTACGAAGAGGACCGATGAGCATAACTAACTTACGGAAAATGATTGAACGATTTGAATCTACCGGAACTCTAGGAGTGCAACCAGGCCGGGGACGCAAACGAATTAGGCAGCAACACGTTGAAGAAGTTGCAATTGCTGTTGTGGAACAGGAGATGACTACTGTGCAGGGTACCAGCAGTGCACACGCAATAGCACGCCAAACAGATATCCCATATTCGACGGTAAGGAAAATATTGCATAAGATATTGACATTTTATCCCTATAAACTCACACCTGTTCAACAATTGCTTCCTGGAGATGAACGTACCCGAACTGACTTTTCGTTGAGAAGTGGATGATGCATGGCCATGGCAAATTTTATGGAGTGATGAGGCACATTTTTATTTGAATGGTGATATCAATACCCACAACTGCCGTATTTGGGCTGCATCAAACCCACAAGTGTGTCTGCCAACTCCTATGCATTCACCGAAACTGACAGTATGGTGCGGCTTTACTGCTTCTTTCATCATCGGCCCGTACTTTTTTGAAGAAATCCGTCCCCGTTGACCGGTGACTTGTTCCGTCAATTCTGCCAGGTATGCCGATATGCTTGAGAATTTTGTGAGAACGTTTTTCAGACAACAGAATAATTAGTCGTGCATTTCCCAAGGTATGGCCACCCAGGTCGCCTGATCTCAACCCTTGTGATTTTTGGTTATGGGGATATTTGAAAAGCCTTGTGTATCAAGCACATGTTCCTGACGTCTCAACCTTAAAGGATCAAATAACGTTACATATCAGACTAATTAATGCAGATATGCTGCGAGCTGCCGTAGAAAATGTCGTGTACCGCATGCAGCTATTGGAACAGCACACTGGTGCTCATATTGAAACACATTTGGAATTCAAAATAAAACATTGTTTATTGTGGTTACTAAAGTTGGTTTGTGCGGTATTTTTTCATTTGACAATTAGGTATACATTGTTTTCTTGAAATAAGCGCCCCCTATGGCGACTTTTGGTAGTATTTTATTTTATTTTTTTTTTGCAGAAATCGAAACTGCATGTTCCACTAAGTATAAACACCAAAATGTACTGCATTTGGCCTAATAGAATTCCCGCTAGCGAGCTCTGAACACCTCACGTTATTTCTTGCCCACCCGGTATAGCGTAAAGGGTGGCAAGTTCCGTTAATAGATTTTCTGGTTGGCTGTGACCAGTCAGCTAGCCCAGTGCAAATTTTGTCAGCTGTAGCAGATTTTGTCTGGCCCAGTGCGATAAGTAATGTCTTAAGCAGCTGGTCAAGAGCTTTTTTTTTTCCTTTTGCAACGAGGAATTTGAAGAGCGAAAACCCACTGATATGAACAATGCAAAAAAAACCAAAAAACATCATCATCATTGTTCACTGTCTTTTTTCCATTGTCCATATCAATGCGAAAATCTTCATAGAATTTGTCAGCAAACAAATGTAGTTTTAGTAAAAATGCTAGCGTAAACCATCATATATCTATCTGTTCTAAAACTACAGTTGTTCACTGACAAGTTTGCTCGTGGATTTCCTCGTTCCAAAAGAAAAGACAAAAAGCTTTTGAGCAGCTCTCAAGACATTACTTATCGACGTCAATAATGCTTTGCTTCTGTGTTACTACTTGACGTTTACATGCTTATCCCCGAGTGTTTCAATGGTCTCGGACAGATGACGCCTATTAATAACATACCGGACTTTGCAAAAGTTCTGTTACACTCGTGACGACCCTCAAAGAAATGGACACGACGATGTTCACGATGCAGTTAGACATGTTTTTATTGTGCCATCATGTAGAATAACATTGTAATTAGTCATTTAATCAATGTAGCCACCATCTGCATCAAGAACCCGCTCCAGACGAGGCCGAAAAGCCTTGCATACTTTGCGAATGTAGTCCTTCCTCATTCTGGTCCAAACACGGTTGATAGATGTTTTCAGCTCGTCGACGTTGCTGTGACGGACCTTGCAGGCCTTCCCCTCGACATGCGCCCACACGCTGTAGTCAAGTGGATTGAGGTCTGGCGACTGCGGAGGCCAAAAGCCCTTCGACCAGAAGGTCATGTTGGACCTCAACCAGTTTTGCACAGTCCAGGATGTCCTTGTAATCAGCCGCCGTTAACCGGTATCCACTTGGGAACCACACGGGTGGCATTTTCTCGCCATTCGACGCCACGATTCCGAGCATCATCACAGAGGCCGAGTGCTTGGTTGTAGACACGTAGCGGACCTTGGAGATGTCCTGGCCGAAGCTTACCACGCAGTCGTTTTGCTTGTTGACGACAGGATCGACCGTGAAGGTCTTTTCGTCAGAGAAAATGACAATTCGCTCGCCATGACTCTTCAAGTCGTTGAGAAGACGGCGACAGCGCTCCCGACGTTGTTCCCGTATCCGATCCGTCAGCAGAGGCCTCACGCTCTTTCCACCTTCTTCTTTGACCGCTCTGGACACTGTGGACACCGAAATTTTCTTTTTCTTTGCGAGCGCCGTCATTTTGAGCGTCGGGTCTTGTTCGAAGGCTTTTCTCACAGCCAAACGGTTGACGACTTGAGGTCTACCTGAACGAGGTTGATCTTTAAGATCTCTCCCATTCTTGAGCCTGTCCGCAACTCTGGCTGACTTTGAGGAGCTTGGCAATCTCGGACTTCGTGTGGCCCGCGCGCAGGAGAGCAGCGATCTCTACTCGTTTCGTTTCCATCGCTTTTGTCGTGGACATTAGGATCACTCAGAGGTTAACTCGTAATTTCCAATATACGAATCTTTATATTTCCAATATAATGTATTAGTTGATCCTTTTGTGGAAATGGAATTATCCAAATCATGAGCAGTCCATTTTTGGGGGGATGTAAAGAGTGTAACAGAACTTTTGCAAAGCCCGGTATTACACTTTTACTATAGCATGGCCAGACAACGTAGTGGTCCTCGTCTCCAGTCCTTGTACAGGAATGCAATCACTGCAGCTTAGATCATTTCAGGATCTCGAACTCTAAAATGGATCCGGAGAAGTCCTTAATGCTAAATAAGTGAGCCAAACGCTTTTTGGAGAAGTTGCACAAATTCGCGAAAAAATTACTACAAAGCGAATATTCTAAAACGATGACAAGTCCCAACCCCATACAGCCAAACTGATGGTGTAGTCACCTCTACAGTTTCTAGTATCTGTTGTTCCTATTAAAAAGCATTTAGAAGTGATGAGGTTTAGCTCGGGCGAAATGATTGTTGACTGAACCGTTTTCATTTCCATTTTCTTTAAAAAAAATTTTCAAATCACTTTTTCTAGACGCTGCGCGATTTTTTTGCGATTCGATACGATGCGACGCGAAAGTGTGTGGCGCGATGCGTCATAAAAATTAGGCTTAAAATGCTGAATCTTATTATAAAAACAGGATTTGAGTTAATGATCTTCACTTCTACGTTTGATCAGGTGATTTGTATAGCATCGTTTTTGTATGAGCCGCGCTGCGCTTTGTTTAAGCATTCGATTCTTGTAGCTAAAAACTTCTGTTTCACGTAGTCAACAAGATTTACAGCTTGAAGCAGAGCATTCACTTTGTTTTCTGTCCGTTTTTAAGCTCCACCATTACACTGTTAACTGGTAATTGCAGTCACCCTTGTTTCGTGGGTAATAAATGTATATTATTTGTCAACTTTGTTCACTTTATCTCACGAGATTGTATCGTTTACATTCCATTCGCTTTTGTTCCATGCCATTCTTCGGCGTCTTTTTCCCGAGTAAATCCAAAAGAGCATCAGTTAAAGTACATGGCTTTTCTTTTCTCCCCGTTTCTCCTCTACCCCCTCTTCGCAGCCTCCCTCCCTTCTATTTTAATGCAAATCGATCGATGGCGAAAAACGCAGCGCTTTTAAAGCTCGCTCTCTCTCTCTCTCGCTACGCAAGCTAATCGATGACGAGTTGTTTGGGTTCCTTCTTTGTCGTAATGTTAATTTAGTCGTTAGGCTTATTTCAGGTTTACTCAGGACGTTGATCGTTTAAGCAACGGATTTTGTGAGGATGGGGTGAGGAAAAAAAGTTTGGAGATACGGACTACTGTTGTTGAGTTTGGGGACGAGAAAGGGGTTAAATAGAAAAGCAAGTGCTTTGTTGTGTCTGTGTGTGTGTTTCGCGGGAGGATAAAGAGGTTGATTTTTGAATTGAACAACACTCTCGACAAGAAGCAACCGAACGAGAGAAAAGCGGCGAGAATTTGAAAGAGGAAGTGCGTTCAAAAATGTTTGTATCGATTTGAGCGAAAAGCTGAAAGAAAACCAAATCTGCCTGCGTTCACTTTTTACTGAAGCGTTCATTTCCGTCCTTGCTTTCATTGTTTGCTATTTCAACAAAGCGAGCGGTTGTGACGCCACTTCGTAATCTATGGGGTCTGTAAAGATCATCTTATATCCGTACTAAACAAATTCCGAACCGACTCTTGCACTACCCCATCCGTCTGAAATCTTCGTTCACTACTGCGGACTGACTTTGATTTTTTGGATGGTGGTGATCCTGGGTATTTCCATTGACGACTTTGGCGCGTTCATCATGGTGGCGTCAGCTCTCGTCCCCCGTGACATTTTTTGACAAGAAATCCTCATCAAGAGAGAGCGGAAGGGTTCTTGTGCTGATTCCAAATAATGGGGCACCCATTTCGCACTAATAATGTTTCCGTAATAATGGTGGGAACAGTTCCGACCCTCACATCAACTTCTGAAGCGATATTGGACTGGGTGTTCTCTTGCGTAACTTCTCATTACACCACCAAGCGCGACACCTACACCCTCTAGCGGCATATGCACGCTAAGATGCTGAACATCAATTATCTGTACAAGTCTGCAGCCTGAAACTTACTGAATCAGCGATAGATGCACCCTTTCACCAATTAGGCCTCTGACGAACTGTCGACTGGTTGCGGCAAGCCACTGGTTGTCGGTGACCAGGAAATCAAGAGAAATTCATCCGAGCAACCTAATGGTGGTCTTTTTTCTTATTAAACTGGTTGTTGGTTTTGTACGAGGGGCGGTCATAAAGTCATTACAATCAACATGAAAGAACGATGTGTGGTGCTACTGGGAAGCCACATCCCTCTAGTGCTGGACGATACAAAGCGGCGTTTGGTGCAATACCGCTAAACGCCGCCACAGCGTCAAAAGCAAGGTTCCTGTATTAGAAGAGGAACAACGCGCTCCTCTTGTTCATTATCTTTATGGACTGGATAGACAGGGGCAGCCGAGGCGATGAGCGTGTTTGTGTGGGCGACTGCCTGGTGGAGAGGTTGCTCTTTGTTGACGACCTTGTCCTCCTTGGGTCTTCTCGCACGAAACTTCAGCATACACTAGACCGGTTTGCAGCCAAATGTGAAGAAGCTGGGATGAAGATCAAGGTTCTGGTCCTTTCAAGACAGCCTGCTCAGTGCGCTCTCCATGTTAGGGGAGAAATTCAAGTATCTCGGGATTGCATTCACGAGTGATGGACGGTAGGAGAAAGAATTGGATGCTCGGATCGGTGCAGTAAGCTGTGTCAGACGTGAACTGTGACGATCCGTGGTAACGAAACGCGAGCTGGATAACAAAGCCAAGCTCTCCGTCTTCAAATCTATCTTTGTCCCCATTCTCACCTATGGTCATGAGGCTTGGGTAATGACCGAAAGAGTGCGATCGCGGGTACAAGCGGCCGAAATGAGATTTCTGAGAGGTGTGGCAGGTATTACACTCCCTACTAGATAGAGTGTACAGCAGCACAATAAGGGAATCTTTAGGTGTTGAGCCGCTACTTCTCCGCATTGAGAGATCTCAGTTGCGCTGGTATGGCCACGTGATAAGGATGCCAATGCAAACTAGTCTTCCTAGGCAGTTGTTGTTTTCCAAGCCGGTGGGTAAGAGACCAAGGGGTCGGTGGATACCAGGTGGCTAGACTACATGGAGAATCTGGGTTCGAGTCGCTTGGATATTACCAGGGAGGACATGCGCCTGATGGCGGAAGATCGCGATCGCTGGAGATCCTCCATAGGGCTGCTGCCCCCGCGACCCTAACGGATAAGCGGGTTTGTAAAGTAAGTAACAACGCGCTCGTCCAGTGACAATTCGGGTCAGCCTGAAACAGGTTCAAAAGCTCGGAAGTAAAGTTCTAGATAGATAGAACTTTACTCGGAAGTTGTTTTCGACGCTCCGGCGGCGTTTAGCGGCAGGGTTCTCACACGGAAATTTTTTTTTAAATGCTCTAATTTTCTTAAATCCTGGCACTTCAACAATAGGCTGCAACAAGCGGTTGCGAGCAGGTTTGAGTGAAAAACACAGCTCACAGATCGCGCATGTCCCTAAACTCTTCCATTTCATCTACAGTGTGAGAACTCTACATCTATTCTCGTTTATCAAGCGGGTTTGGTTCCAAGAACACACCGTGATAAACAAAACCGTAATAAACGCATAACATAACCTAAGGGAAAAATAGGGTTTCGTCCAAAGACCCCCAAGCTGCCTTCCAACATACCCTAATTTGGCCTTTTGATGATGATGTAACAGTGTATACAGTTTCTGTGCGCAGACCTTCTGTCTAGGTGGTGTTGACTGAACACAGTTACATTGTATGCCCATAATCGAGGCGTGCGTGATAATCTTATCCAACCTTCATTGTTTCCAACAAAATGAAAAATACCGTTTGTTAACATCCAAGAAAATGAAAGTTGGATTGTTGCTAGCACCCAGTTGATAACACAAACGGTATTTTCCAACGGGTTCGCCAGTCAATGCGCAGGCCTGCGTGGAATCTAACGGAGGTCATTTCGAGCATGCACTTTAGCACGTCTGGACTGTTCTGTTACTGTACAAGCCGGAAATAAACCTAGTTTGTATCGCTGAACAGATCTGATATGACAATTGCGCCAGATTCGTTTTAACGAGGTTCGACTGTAATTCTGTAAATTCGTTAGCCAGGTTTACTATCGCGACCGTTCGCCGACCTGTGGTAACACAGACCAATCCGTGATAAGGGTCACAATCAAGGGTATCGTGATAAACGAGGATAGATGTACTGCACTGTTTTCTATCCTCCCAGTGGCACCACACATTTTCAAAAGCGATCGTTCTTTCATGTTGATTGTAATGACTTTATATCGCCCGACGTATGTATTACCTTGAAATTTCAATCATTTAACCTTCGTGGTGAGGGGCTGTCATGAAAATATTTAAAACCTTTAAAATTTTTTGAGGACCACTAGGAAGCGTTCTCTTGTCGACGCTTATGACCCTCTTTCTTCACACTTTGCCTGCTGCTATTGAGAGTGCCGTAATCCTCCGAATTGCCGCAGTCCATTAAACGGAACACCATCCATTTTAGCCATTCCCCCGCTAGGGGTTCTTTGAGTGCTGGATAATTAAGTAGCCTTGGGGTCTCGTCCCCCATTTTGGCAGCTTTTAAAACAATCAGATCCTATTTTCCTGTTCACACTCAATTGCGTGGGTTTTTCTAAGATGGGGTTTGATTCTCGAATTAGGAGGCCGAATAAACATTTTGGGTTGCCAAGTTGAATCCGTTGTACACCGTAGAAAAAACTGAAAGTGTCCAACTGTCGAGTTTAAGTTCATAAATTCATGCTAAGGAAGACTGGTTGTTGCTGCTGTTGCTAACTTCATAACAAAGTTATTAAATCTCGAATCCCCGGCAATAATCGTAAATCCAATAACTCAGCTTGGACAGGTTCGTTTATATTTTTTTTTTTATTTTATTTTATCCCCGTTACTCTCACGCGTTTTTTTTATTTTTCATTTTTTTTTTTTTTAATATTTTATTCCATCCATCATTTCAAACTCGAGCAGGTTTCTTTTTTTTCCGCTTCGCTTGCAATTTCACTGGAAATCTTCTCTTTCTTTTCTTGTCTCTGTTCTTCTGCAGCCAATTGATTTGGAACAGATGTAAGGAATCTCCTTTTTGCCGATAGATAAATAGAGAGATCGGCCTAATCTCATCATACGGCAATCTCTTTTTTTCTTCATCTTATTCGTTTGAGTGAATTTTTTTTACTTCTTTGCCTTTCTGAACATTTCTTCACTTTATTGCTTGACATTTTTTAATAAAATTTTTTTTCTGAACTTGAAATGCCAGCGCAGATGACTCATTTCTACTCAGTCCGGATTGTTACCGTTTGCACGTAGATGGATTTTTTCTTTATCTATTTATTTATTTTTTTATAATCTTTATCATTGTTGATATATTAATGATTATCAAAATTTTATTAATAACACTGTACGAGGGTTTTGCTCTTCATATAAATGTGTAATAATAAAACGCAGGGCTGTTGCTATTAACCCGTCTATCCTTTCAGACGATTAATCCTACGCTCATTTGATTCACAAGTGTTTAATGCATTATTGCCTTTGTAGGAAGGAAAAACCTCTAATCCAAGACATGAAACGTCGGATACGTATTTCAAAGGCAAGCTTCAAAGTACAAACCTAGCGTCAATAAACTTCGGACACCAAGTAATTTGGCTAAAAACACAGTGAAAAGTGCATACAGAGGATTGCAAGCTAATGAAAATAGATAGAACTGTCCTGAAGGCTGTAGAAACGCCCAGAATGCCTTGCATCAGGCTTTAAAAGCACCGTCCACGCGACAGAGCACAGTATTCGTGTTGTTTTGAACCATGGGACGTGGTAATCCAGTAGAAACGTGTATACGGCAAAACAATTATAGAGCAGTTCCAGAATAACAAATCCCAGCGAGCTATTGCCCATGAATTATCAGTTCCACTCTCTCTCTACTGTTAATGGGATCATCAAGCGTTTCAGAGAAATCGGGAA